>APFE030671504.1:188545-287912 GCA_000404065.3 Pinus taeda | reverse complement strand
GCCTGCAGTTGATTCTTTCCCTTTGAAAAGTGTGAAAACCAAAGATTTGCATGCCTTTGAGCTTGATCAAGATCCTTGTGATGACCATCTTCAAATTGATGAGCCCCAAGCAACCAAGACTAATTCTATACCTGCTGTACATATCCCTACACCTCGTAAAATTCCAGATCGGTATAAACCTCTTGTTTTACCTTCTGTTCTTCATGCTTTCCCCAAAAATTATGATCTATAGTTGCCGAGGTTCGACGGTGAAAGTAAGAATGTCAACGCTGAGCAACATGTGCAGAATGTTGAGAATTTTCTTGACCTTTTTGAAGTTGATGATGAAGATAATAGTATAAGGCTTTTTGCTCTTTCTTTGCAAGCTAAAGTGAAGAGTTGGTTCAAAACCCTGCCTGATGCAAGCATCTCGGATTTCCAGCAGTTCTTCAAAGTTTTTCTCGACATGTGGATGATCGGACAAAACCTTTTCTTGATTGTAGAAGAGTATAACCAGCTGAAAATATTGCCAGGGGAGACAGTACAATAGTTTTCGGCCAGATTTAATCAAGTTTATTATTCAATGCCAACTGATATAAGGCCTACTCCTAGATCTGCTCTCTTGCACTATCCGAGTGCCTTTGATCCAGAGATGGAGTTTCAGCTGAGAGAAAGGGATATTGCAACGCTTCACGAGATGCAAAATAGTGCAGTGAATGTAGAGGTGCATCTGCTGATCCAAAGGGCAAGGATGAAGGAAGAAGAGATGAAAAACATAGATCCGGCCGAATCAACATCTCTAGAGATAAAGCTTGACAGTTTGGTAAGTGCAGTAGAAAAGATGATGGACAAGATTAATGCAAGGAATGATTACGATGTTCAAGCTCATGGCTCGCTGCTTGAAGAAGAACGAGTTGCTGATCCAAAACGTTTTGTTTCTTATCCCAGTAGTCATAGTGATTGTTTTATAGATCATTGTGAAGAAGAGAGAACTGTTGATATGACCTGTATGCTTGATGATATGTTTTATACTGATGATTTTCCTCAGTATGATCAGTATTATGATGATTATGTTCTCCAAAAAGAAGCTAATCTTGCAGACGAATCAGAAGCTAGTTTATGGGAGGAAAAAGTTCATTTTCAGCAGCTTGAATACAATGTTCAGCCATCACATATCAGCTATGACATTGATGAGGAAAGTGCAACAAAGTTTGAAGTAAGTGAAGGATCTTTGCCTTTTTGTTTTGATTCGTTTCAGTTCATCAGAGATAACTACCATGCAATCAGAAATCAAATGTCAACAAGTCTTGATTTGAATCATTTTGAGAGCAATGAAAATTTTGTTCATGACTTCTCATATTCAGATTTGCAACCCCCGAAAGCCATTGATTGTCAAGTTGCAACTGAAAACTTGGAAGTGCACACACATGATTTAATGATTCAAGGTGACTCCATACCATTCTGTTTTGAATCATTTTAGTTTTTGAAGGGTAGATTGCATAGTAAATCTTCAAATGAACAGCCTATAACAAATCAGCAATCTCTCAGTGTTAATGTTGAGAATGAGGTAGATAACAAAATTCTTGAGCAGCCTGTAGCATCAGATTTTCAGCCACCAAATGAAATTGAAGGGCGGATTACAGATGAAGTTGTGGAAGATGAAATACATGATTTGATGATGCAGGAAGATTCTATACCCTTTTGTTTCGAAGCATTTCAGTTTACAAGGCAAAATCTTCATAACATCTCTCAAGAAAAATATGAACAGCTAGAAGGATGTCATACATTTTCAATGGATACATTACAGCAGTCTTTTCAAGTTTTTCATGATCCAATAGCTGATGTTTTGGATGAGGTTTGCAGTCAAAGTCTTTCTCCGTTGACTACATGTGAGCTTGAAACATGTGCTGACATCAACTTGATCCGGCAGCCGGTTTCTTTGTCATTTTTAGCAGAGGTCTCATCACAAGGCTGAGATCAAAGTTTGCATTCATGGTATGAGGAGAAGAGAAGTAATCCATTGGATGAGCTAAGTTCCAGTGTGCTTGAATTTCAAGATCCTTATGCAGTGTTTTTGGAGGCGGATAGAGAATTCATATCATTCAACGGATTTGTTTCCAAGTTGTCATGGGAGTTGCCTTTCAGTAGTTCTCTCTTGTTGTCCATAAGTGAGCACTTGTGGAAAATTCGAACAGCAGATGGAATACTTACTTGGTTGCACTGGTTGTTTCATTTCACTTGATCAGGTGATGAATGAAATTGTTAGAGTAGGTTTTGATGAATAAGCTCCCCTTTGAGCATCATTTTTAGTTTGTCGGTTGTGTTTAAGTATCGCGTCAGTTTTTAGTCTTGTTGTTAAGTTATTTTTTCTAGGTTTTCAGTCATGCATTTCAGCTTGAGTTTTTGACTCCATTCCCCAATGGATAATGCGTTGGTCTGGTCTCCCAAAGATCTGTCGTTCTTGGCACCTCCAAGGAGCTACCATCCCCATTGGAGCCAATGTTAGTGTCAGTCTTTCCAACCTTCCTTCAGTGATCAAATATGCTCTTACAAAGTGGCCTCAGAGTGTCAAGGTCAAATTTTGTCATTTCAGTGAGTCTTCAAGCAAAATTTGGTCACTAGGCATTAGGTCTAGGGTTTTCTTTCACTCTTTTCAAAGTTTCCAAAATTCCAATCTATGTCACTATTCAGCTGATTCTATCATCATTCATAGGGTTTTCATTATCATCTCAGTGTCTAATGAGTCATTTTACACCTTGTTCATGCTTCAGTTGCGCCTAGGTAAGGTCATTCCCCTCTCCTAGGGTTTTGAAGGCAATTTCTCTTGGACGGCCAAATCATCGGCAAAACTTGTTTCCTGATGCTCATACACCTTCCCCTATCCTTAAAGTACCTTACCAAATGCTTCCCATCACTGTGATTCCCCAAATTCCTCATTTTCGCACAAACCCTAGTTTCTAGCTACAACTTGGCAATTTTCTAGGTTGGGCCTGTGTTTTGCCCTTTTGGACCCCTTCCCCTCATTCAATCTCTGAGATTCTACTTTCCCTGCTTCCTAACATCCCTCCCTACTTCCAAAATTTCCCCAAGAATTTAGAAGCCCCTTATCCCCTTCATTTCGCTTCATTTCGACAAAATTCCTTGTTTCACACATCGGGATAAGTTTCACTCAAATGGTGTTTCAGAGCAATAAAAGATGAATTTTGGAAAAATGAGAGAGGTTGTTTTCCAAAACATGCCAAAGAAGAAAAACCTCCTTCACTTTTTTCATAGTTGTCATGGTTTTAGAGAAATGTCAAAATTACAATCGCGAGATCCAAGGAGGTTGGCCAAGGCATTAACACGACGGAAAAGGCCTGCTCCACTCCAAATTTTGGCCAAAGACTCTTTGACTTAGCATGGTACTTGATTGGGGACTCCCAGCCTAAATTTCAAGAAATTTGGAGAAAATTTTGTCAATTGTGAATTTTTTGTGCCAAACACAGGTTTTTGCCCTCAACGTGTAGCGCGCCGCGCGCGACCCTTTCGTTGGGGAGGTCCATTTCATGAAAAATCAGCATTTTTGGATTTTTCATGCAAAAATACACTTTCTTAGCAATTACCAAGAGATTTCACCAAGCTTTGAGCCTCCAGAAGGTCAAAAAACAAGCAAAAAATGACTTTCTGCCACCTTTTTGACACACAAGAAGCAGTCTTGGGCGATTGCAATTTTGGAGGGGCAAATGACCACCCAATTCATAAATTCCACTTGGGTTGGAAATTAGACATCCAGACCTTTCCCACAAGCCCACTTTTGCCTCATTTAGACTCCGGGAAGTGCCTCAAAAGTTGGCTCAAAGGCACGCTACGCGTTCAGGATTGGTGCGCTACGCATCAGCACATTTTCTCAATTTTTCATCTACAGCTCAGGAATTCACCTAGCTTTGACCAGTTTTGACTTGTGACGGGATTTTTCACCCTCTTTGATGTAATTAATGTATTTTCATGTTGACATAACACTTATTTACCTATTCTAGAAGATTCATTCATGAAATAGCAAACATTTAATGAATGAATTGGTTTCCTAGCTTATAGAGGCAAGTTGTTTTGATTGCCTAGATTTTAGTGCTCAGTTTGGAATTGGTTGAAACAGCTCCTAGGATAGTGAGCTCGACCCATAGAGGAAAGGAAAGATGTTAGCTTGCCTATATTATGTACTTTTTTAGTCATTTTCATGGTTGGACTCTTGAGGGAGAAAGCTTCTATTGTATTATTCATTGTATCTCTGAAATTTTTGGCTAAGGAAGACCAGGGTTTTGCAGTCCTTTTTGGGATTCTTGTGGTTACATGTATTGATGGTGTGCTTCTCTTTGTACTTGTAAGTTTGTTATGTGAATCATCTTCTTACTTTTTCTTCTGCAAATTAGGCAAATGAAGTGTTAAGGTATAATTCATGGTTACTATGCTCTGCCTTTAAGTTTGCTTAATATCAATGTTTTCAGCTGTTTAAGGAGAATTCAAGGTGCTTGCTTTCTCTCCTTAGCTTCTCCCCAGTCATTCTAATCCATACACATCTATCAAAGGCATCAATACAGTCTCCTACCTTGCCCCAAAGAACCCCCTGCGAAAACTGTGTCTAATCCCCGCACCCAAAATTTCCTTTCCCCAATTTTCTACCAAAACTCTAAAAATCCCTAAATCAAACCTTTTTATCAGTTTACTAGCCTAAAATCAGTGTTTCCACATTGGTTATCTTGCCCATTGAAGATATTTACCGAGATAGACCGGAGAGAGCCCTCTCCTGCCCCGTAGGGCTAGCTACGAGGCTAAGTGGTTTGATGTTGCCTTGAAGTTTACCTTTTTCAGCCTGAGGTGAAATTTCAAGCGCTAATAGTATGGAGGTGGTGTATGCGATCAACCAAAGGAGGGAGGTGTATACGATGTATTATATTAGTCAATGAAATACAAACCAGTTCAACACCAATAACACAGTAATACCATGCTACTCAATATAATACTATGTAATACCACCAATAACACTAACTAGCTCAAGTCATAAAAAATTTGACATACCACACACAATCATGCCATTCTCACAGCATGGAAGATGCACACATACTTTTACAGGCCGTAGGTAGGAGTACATTTCCTATCAACACAACCACTAATTTGGGACATTGCAGGTCTGATGCGCTCAGCCTCAATGTTTTAAGTTGTCAAGTGCGTTAGGTAGTCAAAAAAGTTACAGGTAATGAAGACTAGGCCAGCACTATTCAAGGCAGCTCAAACCAGCTGCTCAAGGAATAACAACATGTCATTTTTAACTTAGGGATAAACTTTGAAGAAGAAAACTACATAGACCACACATCATGGCTCCGATACCATGTTAAACACACATGGGCAACAACATAATCTGAAAGATAAAACATGAGAATAAATTTTTATTAACAAATGATATACATTATAGTACATGTTCTGACCATTGGGTTCCACATCCCAAGGTCTCTTGGACTCCTTTAGTCTATTCAGCTTCCAAACTAACCCTTAGAGGATTAGGTGTCCAACACCATATGGCATGGCATACACCGACGTTGATCCACCAACACAGATATCGGCGATCACAACATCACATTGGCCGAGGGTCCTTCCCTTATATTATTTGCATATGCTGACACTAATTGTTGATGCCGATATTGGTAATCGCATATTGCATAGCCTAGGGTCTTGACATCGGGCGAAGGCCTACCTCCGATGTGATAAGTCAGAGGTCGTAGTCGAAGGTTCCTTCCACCGCCACTTTAAGTCCTCCATTCAACCCTTCCGATGTGATTTCCCTTTATTAAGGCCTTAACCCCATTTTTAGAAGATTTTGCCTCCTTTTCAAAGGACAAAAGAAAACTTCTTTTTGTGATAACTTTTGCATCCGGAGTCCATTTTGGCCCATTCAAATTGCAACAGATTCAGAATGAAAATATCTATGCAAGGGGACTATTTCCATGAGAATCCTTGGACTTTCATTTTCCTCTGTGAGGAACACTTAGACTTAGAAGTTTATCCAAAATCCATTTTGGATCAACCAACTTTACCAGCACCTTACACATTCTAGCAGAATCCTCAATCTAATATACAACCTCAACTCCCAGCTCAACCAAACCAAAATCCTAACAACAGACCAATTGAGTCAGTACAAATCATTGAGGGTTAGGACCCTGAAGCTGAGTTGAGAGAGTGTAACGAACTCAAGTTAATATTTTGACGCGTAATTGCTCGAGATGAGGATAAAAATATGCAACCTGAAGAACCGTACCCAAATAAGCCTTTGACTGTAGATGATCAACAAACAAAACGAGGGGAAGATACAGTTAGGCAGAAAAACCCCAAATAGATCATAACTACTTCCCCCCCATTCCCAAAAAGATTGATGATACCACGCCCAATTGAATATCTCGACTTTGATCTTCTGGTTGAACTCAAGAATATATGTATAAAAATACCCCTCCTCTAGGTTATTCAAGACATTCCGATATATCCCAAAACTATTAAAGAATTGTGTATAAAGAAGTATATGAGGAAAATAAAAATAGCCCCAACTGTCCATGTTTTCGGGACTTTATCTAATTTATTACTTGGCAAAGAGACACCTGTAAAATATGAAGACCCAGGAAACCCCATTGTCACAGTCCAGATAAATTACCACTCTTTTCCCAATGCTTTTGTCGATTCAGGGGCAGCCATTAACATTCTCACAACAACAACTTGCCAAATTCTTGGCGTCATAACCTTGGAACCAACAACTACCTTGCTGGAACTGGTTAGCCGCTCAGTCATTAAGCCAGAAGGAACATACCAGATGTGATGGTTTCTGTAGACACTTGGGAATATCTGGTAGATTTTTTTATTATTAACCCTAGGAACTGGCTAGATGGATATCCCTTAATATTAGGAAGGCCTTGCCTAGAAATTGTTGATGCTTATATCAGCTGCTGGATAGGAAGTATGACCATAACCAGAGGGAATGATGTGGAGAATCTAGCTTTATACCCTCCTGCTCAGCCAAGCCTAACCATTGTAAAAACTAGGAAAAAACCTGTAGCATATTTAGCAGAAAATATTCGGTCACCATTGACTTTGGCAGATGTCCTTGAATTCAAAAACCAAATAGAAAATGATGTCATTAATAATTTTATCAATCACCCTGCTATGGCGTCTAGTTTGAGATGTCACATGATTAAAGCAGTCCTTGACAACGAAATTGAAGAAGATTCCCTGAGAGATATCAATGACCAACCAATACCAACAACCACTGTCTATAATAGCAAACCTATCGAAATTGAGCTGGGGAAGATCCTGAACATTAACTGTAATCTGAGTGATGACCATCAGCAAAACCTTATTCAAGTCATTAGGAAATATAAAGGGGCTTTCACTTGGGATTACCCAGACATGAAAGGGATTGACTCTCAACTATGCATGCACCACATCTACACTGAAAAAGATGTAAGACCCATTCGACAACCTCAACATAGATTAAATACTCACCTAAAGGATATTGTTAAAGAAGAACTTCAAAAACTGTTAGATGTGAATTTTATCTATCCTATATTTGATAGTAAATGGGTTTCTCCATTATTTGTGGTCCCCAAAAAGAATTGGAAATTGAGGATGCATTGACTACAAAGAACTCAATAAGGCAATGCAAAAAGACCATTTTCCCCTTCCATTTATCGATCAGGTCCTATATACACTAGCAGGGAAGAAATTATTTTCTTTCCTGGATGGCTTCGATGGCTACAACCAAATTTAGATTGCCCCTGAAGACTAGGATAAAAATACTTTTACCTGCCTATGGTGAACATTTTCTTATAGGGTATTGCCTTTTGGATTGTGTGACGCACCTGCTACATTCCAAAGAGCCATACTCAGTATTTTTGTAGACTTGATAAATGAAGGATAGGAAGTGTACATGGATGATTTCACAACCTATGGAGATGACTTCGAGTAGGCATTACAGACATTGGTGAAAGTCCTAGAGCAGTGTATTGCCACTAGGCTATCTTAAGCCATGAGAAGTGCCATATGATGATGACAGAGGGCCTGATTTTGGGTCATTACATTTCAACTATTGGAATTCAGGTAGATCCGTAAAAAATATAGGTAATCCTCTTATTAGCTACTCCCTGCACTCAAACGGAGGTACGTAGTTTTCTGGTCTTTGCTGGATATTATCATAGATTTATAAAGAAATTTTCACATATTGTTGCACCATTATATGCCTTGACAGGAAATATTGATTTTATATGGACTGACAAATGTGACATTTCCTTTACAGATTTGAAATGGCTAGTATCAACAATACCAGTATTACGAGGCCCGAATTGAGATATACCATTCCAAATTTCATCAGACATGTCAGATACAACCGTTGGAGTAGTTCTTGGCCAAGAAGAAGACAAGAAACCCTATGCTATATATTACATTAGCAAAACCTTAACTCCTGCTGAGTTGAATTACACAATAACATAGAAGGAGTTTCTAGTTGTTATTTATGCTATTAACAAATTCAGACACTATATAACTGGATACCCTGTAGTTCTGTATATTGATCACTTTTCTATCAAATACTTAGCTAATAAACCCATTACGAATGGAAGAGTGATTTGCAGGAATTTGACATAACTATAAGGGATCAACCAAGGAGGGAAAAACTTGTGGCAAAATTCCTCTCCCGAGTTCCAAGAATAGACGATGCAGTGGCAGTAGAAGACTAGTTCCTGGATGAACACCTGTTTGTTGTGGCTGTAAAAACACCATGGTACGTAGATGTGGCAGCTTACTTAGCAGTGGGAAAACTGCCCAAACATCTGACACCTAGAGAAAGGAAATTGATAGTGTAGCGCAACACTCGGTTCTCTTGGATCGGAGGATACCTTTTTCACACAGGGGCCGATATGCACATCAACATGTGTATCAAGGAAGACAAAATTTATGATATCTTAAAAGCTTGCCATGATGGACCTTGCGGTGGACATTTTGCAGACCATAGAACTAGACATAAAATTTTACAAATGGGTTACTACTGGCCCACGATTTTTAAGGATGCTAAGAAATTTGTCCAAGCATGTGATAATTGCTAAAGGATGGGTCACCCTAGCCAATCTGATGAGATGCCCCTGCATCCACAACTAGTGATAGAACCCTTTGAGCATTGGGCATTATATTTCATTGAGCCGATCAACCCATCATCCAATCAGAAATCATATATATTGGTTGCAACAGAATACATGACTAAATGGGTGGAGGTAGTAGCATTACCAAGAGAAACAGAGGAAACACTGATTTAATTTCTTTTCGAAATTTTTGTGTGCTATGGCTTACCTAGAGAAGTAATTACTGATGGGGGGCCACAATTTTTAGGCCACAAGATTGCTGCTACACTAACGAATCATCACATTATCCACAGAATTACCTCTCCGTATCACCTGTAGGCGAACGGGCAAGTGGAGAATACCAACAAAGTAATTGAAGCTATTCTAACAAAGACAGTCTCATCGCATAGACGAGACTAGGTTACTCGATTGCCAGAGGCTTTATTGGCATATCGCACGACTTGGAGGAACACTACTGGACACTCTCCATGTTAGATGGTATTTGGTAAGGAACCCATTTTCCCCATATAATTTGAGATACAAACACTAAGGATAGCCCAGGAAGAGGTATTGGATTTAACTAAAGCCTAGATTAATAGACTACAACAAATAAATGAATTAGACGAAATTCGGCTATTGGCTCTACAATATACTGCATTAATTCAACAAAAAAGAGCCAAATGGCACAATTCTCTGATTAAGAAAAATACATTTCATGAGGGCGATTGGGCATTTCTTTACGATTCTAGGTTTCAAGACTTCCCTAGTAAACTGCAAACTAGGTGGTTAGGCCCCTATGAAATAAAGGAAGTGCATGACAATGGCACTCTTACAATGGCCACCATTGATGGGTCTGGTTTTTCCTTTAAAGTAAATGGGCATCAGATACGCCTCTACCAAAAACCACTTACAAGAGAATCTTTTTACTAGCAGATACGCGAGACACCACCATGAGAGTTCTAGCTGCAGAAGGCAATCCTTCGGTAGCTTCATTTTTGTAAAAAGTTATTTATTTTTGTAAAAACTATAAATATGATTCCTGATTTGATTTATTGTGTTTTTTTTCTCTGTTTGTCTGTTGTTCCAACTTTGGAACAACACTTTTTTGCATTTTTGTTGTTCCAATTTTTGAACAACAATTTTTATTTTTTGTTGTTCCAACTTTGGAACAACACTTTTGCGTGTTTGTTGTTCCAACTTTGGAACAACAAGTTTTTGCATTTTTGTTGTTCCAAATTTGAAACAACACTTTTTTCGTTTTTGTTGTTCCAACTTTGGAACAACACTTTTGCGTTTTTGTTGTTCCAACTTTGGAACAACACTTTTTCTTTTTTGTTGTTCCAACTTTGGAACAACACTTTTTGCGGTTTTGTTGCTCCAACTTTGGAACAACACTTTTTTCGTTTTTGTTGTTCCAACTTTGGAACAACACTTTTTGCGTTTTTGTTGTTCCAACTTTGGAACAACACTTTTTTCGTTTTTGTTGTTCCAACTTTGGAACAACAAATTTTGCATTTTTGTTGTTCCAAATTTGGAACAACACTTTTTACGTTTTTGTTGTTACAACTTTGGAACAACACTTTTGCATTTTTGTTGTTCCAAATTTGGAACAACAGTTTTTCGTTTTTATTGTTCCAACTTTTGAACAACACTTTTGCGTGTTTTTTGTTCCAATTTTGGAACAACACTTTTTCCATTTTTGTTGTTTCAACTTTGGAACAACACCTTTTTCATTTTTGTTGTTCCAACTTTGGAACAACACTCTTTGCGTTTTTGTTGTTCCAACTTTGAAACGACACTTGTTTCGTTTTTGCTATTCCAACTTTGGAACAACACTTTTGCATGTTTTTTATTCCAACTTTGGAACAACACTTTTTTTGTTTTTTATGTTCTAATTTTGGAACAACACTTTTTGTGTTTTCGTTGTTCCAACTTTGGAACAAAACTTTTTGTGTTTTTGTTTTTCCAACTTTGGAACAACACCTTTTCATTTTTGTTGTTCCAATTTTGAAACAACACTTTTTGCTTTTTTGTTGTTCCAACTTTGGAACAACACTTTTTTCGTTTTTGTTGTTCCAACTTTGGAACATCACTTTTTGCGTTTTTGTTGTTCCAACTTTAGAATAACACTTTTTTTTGTTTTTGTTGTTTCAAATTTGGAACAACACATTTTGCATTTTTACTATTCCAACTTTGGAACAATGCTTTTTTTGTTTTTGCTGTTCCAACTTTGGAATAACACCTTTTGCGTTTTTGTTATTCCAAATTTGGAACAACTCTTTTTTCATTTTTGTTGTTCCAACGTTGGAACATCACCATTTTCGTTTTTGTTGTTCCAACTTTGGAACAATACTTTTTTCGTTTGTTGTTCCAACTTTGGAACAACAACTTTTTCGTTTTTGTTGTTCCGAACAACACTTTTTCGCGTCTTTGTTGTTCCAACTTTGGAACATCACATTTTTGTGTCTTTGTTGTTCCAAATTTGGAACAACACTTTTTTGTGTGTTTGTTGTTCTAACTTTGGAACAACACTTTTTTTTGTGTTTGTTGTTCCAACTTTGGAACAACACTTTTTGTGAGTTGCTATTCAAACTCTTGAACAGTTATTGTTCCAACTTTGGAACAACATTTTTTTGTTGTTGTTTGTTGTTCCATATTTGGAACAACATTTTTGCTTCTTGTGAAGTTTTTGTGTTTTTTGAACAACACCCTTTTTCCTTGCATTATTTTGATGTTGAACAACATCTCCTTCCTCTTGTGAGATTATTCCTAGCTCATCTCAACCCCATTTTTCTGATTCCCTTTCAGGGCATGAAGTACAATATTTTTATGAGGACAAGAATTATGGATTCTATTGAAGTAGGTGAATACCCTTAACGTTATGATATTTAACAAGATAGCTTCTTGATGATAGATTATTTTTTTTTTTTTAAATGAAAGGGACACAATTATTTATATATTACTTTACTGTATTGATTTCTACTGTATATGATATTGATTGATCATCTTTACCATCTTGGTTCCACTCCTCCTGGTTATAATCCTTTCTGTCTATTATAAATGAGATTATGGGTATAATTGTTTTCTATTGACATGTTCAACTTCTTCCACCATCCTACTCTTAAGGAGTACTAAGCCTCCCTATATTTATCATAAAAATGTGTAATAACAACAAAATTTTGCCTACATATAGAGGATAGGGGGTCTCATTAAGAGCCAGCCTACCATGTTCATAAGGATGTAGCAACGTGACATTCCCACTATGGCCACCACACCAGGGTTATGATCCATTAGATGGCTAAAATATCCTTGGAACAGGAGGTCTCATCACGAGCTGGCCTAATCACTTTTGCTACTTCCTAGTGAATGGCAGTGTGGTCATTTGGTTACCATGCTAGCACACTGATCTCTTCTATAGAAATAGCAATGGAATTCTCCAACTATAAATTGAGGATCCTGGCTCATATGGGTTAAAAAGAAACTTTGTTGAGGCTATGGATGCCTGCTAGCAACAAAAGCTCTACTTATATTATTGAAGATGTATTTCCAACATCAATAATTATTATAATACCCTCTTCTTACTTTTCTTTTTATTAGAGATATTGTTTCCCTAATTTCTCCCTACTTTGAACCTTTATGCATGAGTTAATGTTTTTAATCAATCATATCATTTTCAGTCGGAATATTGTCAGCAAAGCATCTTTTTCTCGCATATTGCTGTCCTTTTTCCTTACCGCATAACCTATCATCAACCAAAGCATCTTGTCTCTTATCAATAACTATCATTACACACCTCGCTTTCATTATACCCATACCTTTTACAGTATTTTCATTAATATGCATATTATGTCCCATTTACTGTCGTATCTTTCACTCTTGTATTTTCAGTCAGAACAACAATTCCCCGTCCATTTGGTCATAGGAGACCTCTCATTTTGAAGGAAGGAGGGGACCTCCATTACACGCATGCATGCGTTGTAGTTGTTTTATTGGACTTCATAGGTTGATATGGTATCCCATGATCACGCGGCATGTGGAAAAATAATAGTCTTCGAATTAATAATATTAATTCTCATAGAAATATCGCTTAACATTGTAAAACTTAACTGTTACAACTACTTGTTGTTCTATCTCTCTGTTGTTGTTTGTTGCTATGTTTTCTCCACTACACTAATCCTTTACAATAGTAGGAAGAACTCAAGCATTATGAGTGGAAAGATAGTGTGCCGAGAACCTTTAGCATTGGAAGTCTCTGACAAAGCCAGGGAAATTCTCATCCGCGTAGGGTGGATATCATATTTCACAAGATTTCAGCCCCTAGTGAGAAATCACTATTGAGTTTCTACAACATCTGCAGAATGGGAAATCCCCAGTGAGAGGTAGAGGAATCACAGTATCAGACACTATAATAGCTTAAGTATCTAGGTTGTCGGTGGAAGGAACTATATGGCGAAAAAAAACACATAATGTTGCAAGACGCGGTGGATATTTTCATAGATGCAAGCGAGGAAGTAACCAAGAAAGACAAGGGCATCCAACCATCTTCTCTGGCAGAACCATGGCATGAGTTGGCAAGTGTTGTCCAGAGGTACATTACCTGTGATGGATGATGAGGTACATTACCTGTGATGGATGATGAGGTACATTACTTGTGATGGATGATAAGACGTGGTAAGACCACAACAACTCAAACTCTTAGTTGTATTAAAATAAAATCTCACTGTTAATCTTCCATCTATCTTGAATTCATTACTACATGATACCGCTGTTAGAATAAGACAGGCTAGGCACTCTGAAGCTATAGTTAGCCACCATGGATTGATTAGATTAATTTTTATCCATAACCTTGTTCAAAAAAACTTAACTTGAGATGGTCTCATAGCACCCCTAGAGATTAGTCAAAACCCTGTAATCAAAAAGTTTTCATTCTTGGAGATGATCCAACAGAGCCCTGTTCCGAAGAGGAAAAGGACTGCCGACTCAAAAATTGAAGCCCATAAGCATAGATGGTCTGCAAGGTTAAAACTAGCCCAGATGATGTCAATAAATCCTCAAGATAGTGCCAAACAACCTGTGGAGCCATCCAGACCAGTTAGGATACAAGAGTCTAAGTCAGAACCAGAAGAAAAGGATAATTCAAAGCCCAAGTTGGAGAAAGAACCTAAACAAGGGAAAAGATGCCATTCAGAATCAGAACCTGAGGAAAGATGCCATTCAGAATCAGAACTGGGGGAAGAGGCCAATTCAAAAAAAGAACCCAAGGAAGAGGCCAATTCAGAACAAGAACCCGAGGAAGAGGATAGCCTGGACTCAGAGCAAGAACGAGCACAACATTTTGATGATGAATCAGAAATTGAAGTAGGGCCTCCTCAAACACCAACCATGAGCCCCCAAAATTATCTTTTGTAGGATTTTGAGACAGGGATGGCCAAGGTCCTAGAAAATCTAAATGCATACATGCAGCCTAGAGGATCACTTGATCCTAACCTAATGGAAGCCCAATCCCTATAGGATTCTAGGCATACATAAATTTTTCCTTCTCCAGAGGCTACAGACGAGGAAGAGGAAGCACACACAAAAGTTATTCATGAATCAAACAACCAGTCTGGTGACACTGTTCTATTGGAGCACAACCATGATAAAAAATAGGAATATTTAGATACAGAAGCTATTGACAAGCCCTTTAGTGTAAAAGATAGTCCTTGGAAGAGGCAAGTAGTCGGAGCAAAACTAAATAAGCTGAGACAAAAATACCAAAAGCTTCAAAAGATAGTTAAAAGGCTACGTCAGAAGATTAAAGAAATTGCAAACGGAAAATCCCAGAACACTGCTCCTGAGGTATTCACTGTGGCTACACAAATGGAAATATGTAATGATAGGGCAACAAAAACCCAAACCGAACTCATTCTTACTCAAACAATATCCACCTAGGCAAATTTGCATGCAGACTTAGTGGATGCATCCGTTCAGACAGAGGGTTGGTCCTCCCATAATAAGAAAGTGCAAACCGAGGAAATATCCTCTTGTAGCACAGACACTCAGACAGAAGAGGAAGGCAAGGATATCCTGTCAAGCAAAGACCCTATTCTTCTAAAGCTATAGGAAGGGCTGACGCAAGCCCAACTTTCTTTATAACGATGTGAACAGGAGACAATTTCCTTGCAAAAATATCAAGAGTTGCAGAAGCAGTTTAGGGAATTAACCATAACTGAGAATGGGACTTTTGATAGATTTAGACAGGAAGAAGAAAAGTTGTAGAAGGTGAAGACCAATCTAGATGGAGTCAGGAACCAAATAGACACCCTTTGCTCACTATATTTGGATGTCTTGACATGTAGGTCTCCTGCCACAAATTATGCCTTGTTCTTATTAGAATGGTACTTATTTTTAAAGATTAAATCCGTAAGAGCTGGCAAGCCAATCAAATTAAAGACAACTGAAGATTTTATAAGTTGTTGCAAGGAACATGGGGAAAAAGTATAAAGGTTTCTTTTTGGATTTTATCTGCATAATTTCATATTGGAAGAAGTGGATAAGAATCCTAGCCCTTTTGTCAGGGATATTCAATTCGAAGCTTTTATCTCTTTTGCAGTTAATCAACTCAAGTGGTTTAAGGCTTATAATTTGTTCCAAAGATAGGAACATGGGTTGGATCTCCAGGTAAGGAGTGAGCCTACTCACCCTTTGCAACTGTTTTCTAAAAATAAAGGTTGATGACACAAGAGGGCATGGTTAAAATTTTAGGGCCATACATAAGGAAATTGTACAGAAAGGAACAACATATTTCCTCTCCATTCAGGAAATATCCTTGATTACATCCAAAATGAGATGGACAATCTCAACTAACAATGTTAAGGAAAGAGAACCATTTAATTATGGGAATTTCAAAGTTGCTACGAGCTAGTTAATCACATACAACAATCTTATCTTGAGGGAAGGGCCTTATTGGTTAGGATGTCACTTTAGGAGTCCCATTTTTTGGTATCCTCCTAAAGGGTATCGGTCTAACTATGAGTTACCTGAAGGACATGAAAAGGCAGCCTTTGCAAATCTGGCACAACATCATGGTTTCAGGCCTGATAAAGAAACCTTTTCTCTAGCCTACTCATTAACTACATTACCTAGGAACTATTCATTTTTCATGAGGACAAGAAAAAAGGTAAGCAGGGGAGCATGTTGAGCCTTGCAATAGGTATGTATTTACTCTTGATTACTATCTTTTTCGTCTTTTCTTATCAATTTTGTGCCATGATATAATAACATATTGATAGGATTTTGATAAGGAATGAATGAAACTACTCTTGATACGATTTGACTGTCCAAACTAACTCTCATTGCTTTTTATGTAGAAAAACAACAGATGGAATAGTTGTTGTTCCAAAGTCGGAACAACAAAAGCTAATCAAGGGAAATGAGGCATGTCGTGTGCGGTTGAACCAAGGAACGAATCAAGAAGATTAGTGCAAGATGAAAGAATTGTTTGAAGATAGCATTTATTTGTGAATCCCTTAGGATCTCCTGATCCTGAGGGATCACATTTAACTTTTTTCTTTTAACTATAAAGGGGAAAACTATAGAAAGGGATGGACATATCTCTCGCCTTTTACTTCAATTGTATTTTCAATTTACAGAAGTGTGATTATGAAGAACGAGATCATATTGTAATGACAAGTGAATTTTCTGATTAATATATAACTTGCGTTTTTGTTCATTTGGATATTTTGAAGTAGCTAAGTAGTGTTCACTGGTGGCTAGGGCCCAGGCTTTGGTGGATCTTATTATTGTTCCATGTTTTTCCTGCAAGTTTATTCTGCTTTACATCTTTTCAATTGATTTACTTTCGTTAATTCAGATTTCTGGTATTCATATTCATTAATACTCAATTCTAATTGGTTTTATTTATTCATGTCGTGGATTGAATTAGTCATCAGTTAAAGAATCATTTCTGGTTAATTAAAGGATAGAGTGGTATTAATTAGATCAAATTCTTTCCTTTTGTCCAGTGGTTCAAGTCTAGCTGAAAGAGCTGAGTTAATGCTATAGCACTCTCGGTTGATTATCATTTGAATTGGTTGATTAGGATTGAATTATGGTTTTTTTTTAGATTGATTCATGATGCTTAGATGAATTACTTCACTTAAAGTTACAAGCTTGAGATTTATGATTGCATCTGTTTACTCTTGTATTGAATTTAATAACTTGTTTTAAATCATTACTCTCTGGATTTATAGCTTGCACATATTGTGTACACTCTTGAAATAAAATGACTTACACAGGTTGATAATTAATGTGAGGTAATTAGGAGTTTTAAAAGACACCTATTAGCACCCAACACCAGTTTCCTCCTCGTGCCATTTCGCAAAGGTTAAAACTAACCCTCGTGCCGATCAGATCGAATGAGCCTTTTTCCAGTCGCATCAATCCTCTTTTAGAAGGCTTTTTAAATAAGGAGCTAAAGATTCCATGTCTAGAAGCTTCGTAATGGAAGTCTGGTAGATGGTTGGGCCAAATAGAGCCGAGGAAATTAGTTTGGGATCCTTTCCCTATTAGGATGCAACAACCTAAAGAGATAAGACCTTCTCCCATGATGAGAGGAACCATCTCCCATCCATCCAAGCTATATAAACATCTCTTTTTCCCAAGCAAAAACTAGTTAGATTTTTGGAGTTAGAATAATTAGCAAGACATCTATAGTCTGAAGTTTTCTAGTGTATGTTTGAGGGAGAATAGTGTGCCTGGGTGTGATTTGAGACTAGAGGGAAAGAGGCCTTAAAACATTTATTGTTTGGGTTGTCCATGAAGTGCTATTAGAAGTGTGGGAACCTGGATACGTTAGAGGAGACCAACAATGTCAAGGCATCGGTTGTAATCTCTTTTTGATTTATATAAATGCAACTATCGAGTGATTTCCTACATGAAGTGTCATTTTATATCTTTATGGCTTAATGTTCCTTGACTTGTTAAGTAGGTTGAATACAATATTATATGCTATTACGTTTGTTGATTGTTGTTGTTTGCTTGTTTTAGGTGTGCAAAGGAAGGAAACGAAAGATAGCTGAAGTAAAGAAGCATGATCGTCACGAAGCGAAATAGTGTTCTAAGAGGTAGGCCCTCTTAATTAATTCTAGCCTAAGGAAATCTTCCATAGATTTTCTGTTTGTGACTAGACCTGCTCTCTCAAGCTAGAGGAATTGTTTGTTTTCGCACTTAGAATTTTCCTACATCAAAAATTGGAAACTCCACTAGGGAGCCAATCCTTCTGTTTGATTGATTGTCATTTTATGGTTTTGTGTGAACTTTTATAGTATCACCATTTCCATTTAGTGTTCTCTGCTTTTCCTGGTTTACTGCTCTGAGCCTGAAATTTATAGTGGCAAGTCTAGTCTTAGCCTTTGAAAATTTTTATTTTTTTCCTTGAATCCTCGGTCAGTGCATTTATTTTTCTGAAAGTCACGTCGATCAGTACGAGTTTCTCAGAAACGGTCATGTTGATTCCTATAGGTGAATATCAGGGTTTACCCTAGATCATAGTCAGTGTGTCTTGCCCTTCTGATTTCTATCTCTAAGCTTGTTTTGACTGTCTTCTCCATGGCTAGAAAGCTTCATTAGCTTGGTTTATGTGCTTGTTTGGTTTAGCTCACCCTCTAATGTGTTAAGTCTGGCCCTGTGTGAAGTTATTTTTTATTTTTTCTTTGAATCCCTCGATCAACGCTACTTGTAGACTGGCCAACCGCGTTGATCAACTCATCAACGCTAGTTGTAGTCTGGCCAGTCATGCCGGTCATGCCAATCAACACTAGTTGTCAGTTAGGAAGTCGTGTCGATCTTTGAGTTAAGAAAAAAATCAGAATTTTTCCCATTCCAGTGCCAGTGTGTCTTGACCCTCGGACTCTCTTCTTCTACCGAGAAGTGAATAAGATGCTTTGTTTACTGATTTTGATTGATTGATTGGCTTGAAGTTTCATTGCTTGATTTTTTGAGTTTTTTGGATGGTTTCTATGACCCTAGAGCATCTAGGTCAATTATCGTTCATTTGTTTGTTTACTCATTATGTCAAGTTTATGATTTTCCGCTTCATTTAATCCATATTTCAGTCGCAACATCTTCATTGCTTCATTTTCAATTGGATGAGTGAAAGAGTCTTGTTTTTTCCCTTATTTCGAGTGTCCCTTTTCTCATTCTGAGAATAGATTACATTACTTGGTTTGTCAATTGAAACATTTGGGTGTTTGGTTTGTATGAATCAAGGAAGAAATTGTTTTTAGTTTCATTCATCATGCTTTGGATTTGCTTGATGCTTGTTTGTTTGAGATTCTGAAAAATTTCATTCAAAGTGCTTTATGTGAAAGATTCATTTTGCATTTTATGAAAGGAAGAACATCATTCTAGTTTACTTAAGCAAAAATCTTGCATTAGTAGCGTCATTAAGAAGCTAGAATTGCATCATCATAAGCATTGAAAATGAAATGAAACTTCTTTTGTTGTTAAGGGAAGATTAAGTGCATTTAGAACATGTATTAGTGAAAGATTTCAATCTTTGATTGTTGCATTAATTTTGTGTTCTCTATCTCTCAATTAGTGATAACTTTCATCAAAGACAAAGATATCTTTTCTCATATAGCTTCATGTAGGAATTTTTCTAGATGAAAATGGTAGGGCCTTGTAATTGAAATCTAATTCAAGAGAAACCGTTAAAATTTATCAAATTAACCTAAGGAAACATTGAAACTTAACACTCACATTTAGAGGTCTAGGCTAGAGACATGTTCTGGTGTCTTTAAACCTAGTATTTGTCATTCACTTCGGCACTAGATAACGCTAGTACGAACTTGTTCTCCCCGTCCATCGTGTATATAAAGGGAGACCCCACTAGGTTGCAATCCTTTATCTACAAGAAGCCAAGTCTGCTACCTTGTAAACATGATACATTGAACATGGCATTCAGGGAGATTTCCTGCCCGTAATTCTCGGTTCATCGGGAAGTATTCTATAGTTCACGGTTACCTAGTAATCCTTATGCCTAGATTACCCTGAGTAGTAAATTCTTATCTTTACTGACTCTTTAAATTTGAAAAGATCATCAAGAACTTGTCCTTCTTAGCCCATTAATTCCGAAAGCGGCTAGAGTCACCTTTTTTCCTTTTCTCGACCCTTAAAATATGAAAAGGAAAAATTTTGTTTCAGTGTTTTAAAATTAACTACCCACGAAATATTCCTGGTTAAAGTTATCTTCCTTAGTGTTTCTTCAAAATTCGATTCCAATGGAAACTGTTGAAAAGTGTGCAACAAGAAATGCTAAATTTAGAATGTGCTAAAAATAGGCCTGCTAAAATAGCAGTTGGCCAGTGAGTTCATTGGCCACATTGGGTGAGAGGTGAAACTGCTAAAAATAAAAAGTTCTAAAAATAGCATTTCTGGGTCCCTTCCTATTTATAGCGGTCCCTAGTCTATCTATAGGAAGTAAAATTAATTTTGGTCTTAACAACAGTTTGAAATATTAATTAATTAATTCAATTGAGTTAATTAATTAAGGAAATTTGAATTTGACGTCTTTGTGATCATGCACATGAGTTTCCTCCATTGATTGAGGAAATAAGCATGAGTTATATAATGGGAGAATCAGTTGACTTAGTCCTAACTAGTCAAGTCTAGTTAGATTATTTTAACAAGTTGTTAAAATAATAAAATATAGTTTGTTAATTCTTGCATGCATGTGAAAACTATTATTTTAGATAACTGAGGATTCACTCATGGATAACAGTTGCATGTGAGTTCTGTTAGAGAACCAGTTGAGATCAAATGTGGGATAGTGTACTATCAGATGCTTAACTATTTCTAGTAAGTAGTTTTTGCATGTTAGAGGAACTAGTGTTCTCAAGGAATACGTAGTTGGACCATTGGTTGTTTTTGGTATGTCGGAATTAATAGCATATGCTTTTGTTATTATTTCCTAATCAAACTACGTAAGGACCATAGGGAAAGCCTATATAAACAAGGCTTGGGCGATTCATGAGACATATCTTCATATCTTCATATTTCATTGAGATCTGAATAGCTTGAGAGCTAATTCTTTTTGTATTGTGAAGAGTATTTCCACTTGAATGATAATACATGGTTGGGGTTTTATGCTCATGCTTTCCCCTAGATATATCTTATGTTATGTGTGATTAATTCTCTTGATCAGTTATGCATGTTTCTACTTGATGTTTCTCATGATTTCAATTATGCTTCCCCTTAATGTTTTGTAGCAGTAGAACAAGTATTATGCTTTAGGACATTACATATATCGGTTTGTTCTACAAGTGAAATTTCTACATCGTATCGGAGCATAGGTCATCAAGAAAGAACAGTATACTAGCAGGATGAATTCGAAGTTTCTTATGCTTGATATAGATCTCAAGTTCTTATCACATCTATTTCGTCGATGGCATTCAATGGTTTGAGGCTTGAGTATGCCCTTGGTGGTAGCTCAAACTATATAGCTTGGAAGGATCGCATGGAGGCAGTTTTGGAAGATAATGGTCTTAAGGATTTCATAGATTAAGAAGTCCCTAAGCCTACTGACAAGACTGAGCTAGCGGAATGGGGTAAGTGTGTGGCTAGCGCTAGGAGAATTCTCTTGGAGGGTGTTCGAGATCACATAGTCTCAAGCCTCCATGGGAAGGAGTCTATGTTTGCAATGTGGAAAACATTGAAAGGTTTATATCAGAATAGTAGTGACTAAAGGAAGTTGGCACTGAAGGACAAGCTTCGAAAGATCAAGTGTGAGAAGGGTGACTCTGTTTCTACATTCTTGAACAAGTTCACCACCTGCAGAGATGAGCTTGCAAGCATAGGAGTCACTACAGCTGATGAGGATATGGTGAGTCTAGCTCCTTGGCCTTCCTAAGAGCTGGCATAGCTACCGGGACTTAGTGAATGGAAGGGACAAACTACCATATTGGGAACGACTATGGTCAGATTTTATATAGGAGGAGATCAGACGGAGCACCAGGGATGGAGCTTCTTCATCAAAACATGATGATGAAGATAACTTGACTTTAGCTTGTAAAGCTAAGAAAGGGAAAGGGAAGGCATCCCATTCCAAGTCTTCTCAAGGAGGGAAGAAGTTTGACAAGTTGAAGGTGAGATGCTTTCATTGTCATGAGTTGGATCATTATGCTAATAATTGCCCAAAGAGGAAGTCCAAGAAGAAAGGTTCCTCCAAGGAATCTGATGGTGATGCACTAGCTTCACAGTTTGAGATGGATTTCTCGCTTATTACATGCATGGTTTCATCCAGCATGGGATGTTTTTGATATTTGGACAGTGGAGCTTCTTTACACATGTCAGGTGACAAGAATCTTTTCAGCACTTTGGAGGAGAAGGATCTCCATATACGGATCGAGATGGGTGATGATGGAAAGTACTGTGTCTTGAGTAGAGGTACGGTTATGTTTTAGAGGGAGCATGGTTCTCCCCTCACTCTTTCTAATGTTATGTATGTACCGGGGCTGAAAAATAATCTTGTGCCTATTGCTATGCTTGAGGATAAAGGCTATGATGTAGTCTTTAGTTTGGGAAAGGATTTCCTAAGGCATATCAGCACTGGACAGACCAAACGGATTGGGATTCGAATTAAGAATCTCTACAAGTTACAGGTAGAAGATTTTGCTGCTCTTAGTTCCAAGTCAGAAGTGGTGCATGGCCAAGATATTAGTGAGTTATGGCATAGGAAACTGGGCCACTTGCATCATGGGGCCTTGAAGATCATGCAGTAAATTTCTACCGGATTACCCAAGTGCAAACTGGAGCAAACAAGCACATGCAAAGTTTGTACTCTGGGTAAGTATGCGAAAGCTTCCTTTCATGATCGGGATGGTAGAGCAGGAGCAGTTTTGGATCGAGTTCATTCAAATGTATGTGGGCCCTTCTCTACGGCCTCCACCATGAAGCAAAGGTTCTTTGTTATTTTTATAGATGATTTTTCTCGTAGATGTTGGATCTACTTCATGCAAAAGAAGGATCAAACCTTCTTGAAGTTTTGTGAGTTCAAAGATTTGGCAGAGAAAGAATCAGGGAGGAAGATAAAGGCCTTATGGAGTGATAACGGTGGAGAGTATGTTTTCCAGCATTTTAAATACTTTTGTGCTTCAGAAGGAATTAAACGGGAACTCACGACACCTCATAACCCACAACAGAATGGGCTAGCCGAAAGGAAGAACAGACCTATTGTGGGAGTAGCTTGAGCGATGATGCATGACCAAAGCCTAGAACTTCATCTGTGGGTTGAGGCATGTAATACAACAGTGTATCTTTAGAACAAAAGTCTTCATCGTATTTTGGGGATGAAGACACCTATAGAGGCTTTTTCAAGGAAGCGGCCAGATGTGAGTCACTTCCATATCTTTCAATCACCAGTTTACTGTCATGTGTCCAAAGATGCTCGGAAGAAGCTAGACCCAACAGCTGAGTTGGGAATACTTGTGGGGTATACGGATACACCTCACAACTATCAGGTGTTTCTGCCTGCCAGTCAGAGGACAGTAGTGCACAGGGATCTGAAGTTTGATGAGCAGTGAGCCATGCGAGAGTCACTTGAGAGGGAGCTCAAGTTGCATGGTGATGATGAGGAACTATTCGTTCCTAAGGAGGAGGAGCCTCCTGATGATGAAGAGTAGCCGCATGCAAATATTCCTGTGGTGGAGATCACCACTACTGGAGAGTCTTCCAGAGAGGGGCGTAAACACTCTCAGGAAGCTGATAGATTGATGTAGGATGCGAGAGAGAATGTGGGGCAGCCATCCTCTCATCGCAAACAGAGGAGATCTCTCAATAGATACACTGGCTACATGGCCCTGGTTGGGGAGTGTGTAGTGACCGAGCCTTCTTCTTTTGAGGAGGCAGTGCAACAGCCAGTTTGGATGGATGTGATAGTAGAGGAGTATGATTTTATCATGAGGAACAATGTATGGGATGTTGTTCCTAGACCGGGGGACAAGTCAGTGGTTACTTCCCGATGGCTTTACAAGGTAAAGCAGACAGCTAATGGTAGTATTGAGAAACATAAGGCAAGATTTGTTGCTCGTGGTTTCTCACAAGTTGAGGGGATTGACTATGATGAAACCTTTGCCCCTGTTGCAAGGTACTCATCGATTTGATTGATTCTAGCACTATCAGCACAGATGGGTTGGAATATCCATCAGATGGATGTGAAGACAGCTTTCCTCAATGGGGAGATTGAGGAAGAGGCATACATTGAGCATCCCGGAGGATTTGAGACCTTCGATCATGAGTCACATGTGTGTCGATTCAAGCAAGCATTGTATGGGCTAAAACAAGCACCCCGTGCTTGGTATACCGGGATCAACATCTATTTCACTGAGTTGGGCTTCACTAAGAGTGAAGCGGATGCGAACCTCTACCACATCATTGTAGATGGTAAGCTATTGATTATTGTACTTTATGTTGATGATCTGATTTTGACAGGTGATGATGGGTTGATCAAGTCTTGCAAGAAGGATCTTGCAAGAGAGTTTGAGATGAAGGACATCGGCCTCATGCACTACTTTCTAGGCATGGAGGTGTGGCAGAATTTGTTTCTCAAGGAAAGTATGCCAATGAGATACTGAGGTGCTTCCACATGGATATGTGCAAGCCCATGGAGACTCCTCTAGCAGGTAACTGGAGGAAGGAGGATGCTACTTGAGGTGAGGTAGTAGCTGCTACAATTTATCGGCAGCTTGTGAGTTCACTCATGTATCTAGTGAACACATGACCAAATTTATGCTTTACAGTGAACCAGCTGAGTCAAGCTATGGTTCAGCCAACCAAGTTATTTTGGAAGGTAGCAAAGCATGTGCTGAGATATCTCATAGGCACTACACAGTATGGATTATGGTACAAGGAGACAGAGGGAGTGAATCTCAAGGATTCACAGATGCAGATTGGGAAGGTAGTCCATCAGACAGGAAGAGCACTTCCGGAGGGATCTTCAACCTTGGGTCAGTTGCAGTTTCTTAGTATAGCTAGAAACAAAGATCAGTTGCACTTAGCTCAGCAGAGGCAGAGTACATGGAAGCAAGTCACGCTACATGTGAGGCCATCTAGATGCGGAAGATCCTAGTGGGATTGCTTGGTCAGATGATGGATCCGACGGTGATATATTGTGATAATCAGAGTTTCATTAAACTCTCTAAGAATCCAATGTTTCATGACAGGTCCAAGCATATAGATATCCGCTATCATCATCTATGGGATTGTGTGGTCAAGAGGATCATGATGTTGCAGTGTATTCAACCGAGGAACTGGTTGTTGATATTTTGACAAAGGCATTGTCAAAAGGAAACTTTGAGTTCCATAGAGACAGGATTGGGGTTGCTGATAATCCCTTTCTTGTTGACAGGGAGTGTTGAAAAGTGTGCAACAAGATGCTAAATTTAGAATGTACTAAAAATAGACATGCTAAAAATAGCATGTCTAAATATAGAAGTTTGGCCAGTGAGGTCATTGGCCACATTGGGTGAGAGGTGAAACTACTAAAAATAGAAAGCTCTAAAAATAGAATTTCTCGATCCCTTCCTATTTATAGCATTCCCTAGTCTATCTATAGGAAGTAAAATTAATTTTGGTCTTAACATCAGTTTGAAATATTAATTAATTAATTATGTTGAGTTAATTAATTAAGAAAATTCAAATTTGAAGTCTTTTTGATCATGCACATGAGTTTCCTCCACTGATTGAGGGAATAAGTATGAGTTCTATAATGAGAGAATCAGTTGACTTAGTCCTAACTAGTCAAGTCCAGTTAGATTATTTTAACAAGTTGTTAAAATAATAAAATATAGTTTGTTAATGTTTGCATGCATGTGAAAACTATTATTTTAGATAACTAAGGATTCACTCATGGATAATTGTTGCATGTCAATTCTGTCAAAGACCCAGTTGAGATCAGATGTGGGACAATGTACTATCAAATGCTTAACTATTTCTAGTAAGTAGTTTTTGCATGGTTGAGGAACTAGTGTTCTCAAGGAATGCGTAGTTGGACCATTGGTTGTTTTTGGTATGTTGGAATTAATAGCATATGCTTTTGCTATCATTTCCTAAGAAAACTATGTAAGGACCATAGGGAAAGCCTATATAAATAGGGCCTGGGTGGTTCATGAGACATATCTTCATAGTTCATTGAGAACTGAATAGCTTGAGAGTTAATTCTTTTTGTATTGTGAAGAGGATTTCCACTTGATTGATAAAATATGGTTGGGGTTTTATGTTGGTTCTTTCCCATGGATATATCTTATGTTATGCGTGATTAATTCTCTTGATCAGTTATGCATGTTTCTACTTGATGTTGCTCATGATTTCGATTATGCTTCCACTTAATGTTTTGTAGAAGTAGAACAAGTATTATGCTTTAGGACATTGCATATATCAGTTTGTTCTACAGGTGAAATTTCTATAGCAACATTCGCAGAGTCTACCAGCCAAGGGTTCCCCTTGGATGTGAATCCTGGTTCTTTTCCTTCTTATGGAAATGTTGATGCTTCTTATATGGCGACATTGTCCCTTCTTGGGTTAACCATTGGTCTACCTGTCTGGTTGCTTTCGACCTCAGTGGTCCCGAGCATCTTGAATCCTATCCAAACATCTTCTTCATTCGGATCACATCAAGATGACCCTAAGGTTGACCCTTGCCTTCTTCCCCCATTTCTTCACCCTCCTCTTCTACTTCGCTTGGTGAAAGTTTCAAATCTAGTAACCAGGAGGCTAAGAAGAAGAAGAAGAAGAAGTCAGATAAGCGAGAGGCCAACCATGTGGCTATTTCTATAAATGCACTTCCTATCGACAAACCTCTTGATCCTCCACAAAAGGAAAAATTCCCTTGCAAGCTGTGTAAGTGTGAACATCTCCTTCGAGACTGTCTTGGCATTCCCAGAGTCGTAGAGGTATGGTCTCAAAATATGGATCGACCATCCCCATCGACCTCTAGAGATCATGTCGATGTTGCACTCTCGGTTAGCGATGGTAAAAAGAAAGGGAAGATTATATTCCCTTGTAAGTTATGTGAAGGAGGGAATCTTCTTCACCTTTGTCCTCTTATGGATAAAGCTTCCAAAGTTTTGAACAACCTTGCAGCACCTCAATCCCAACTTCCTGTTGGTTATTAGAGGATTTCTTTTGGCCCTCTCTCAGTTGGTAAAGAGATTGAATTGGATTCATCTCTTACCCATCCCGCTCTTCCTGAGTGAGGCTCTCTTATGTCCATTCCCAACTAGCCTTTGGTCCAAAAGAATGTCAACTTGTCTCTGCCTTCAGTTGATCACTCTATTCCTGAAGAGAGTGGTGATTATATTGCTCATGTTCTTCTCATCTCCTTAGATTCTCTTAAATTGAAGAGTGACCCTCCCATCCAAGTTGTTCAGGAGATCTTTCTTCTATTCCTACAAAGCATGGGGGAAATCATATGAAACCCCCACCAAGTAGTTTTGTCATCTCTTTTGATTGGAGCCAATTGACTACATTTTTTCTGCCATCTTATGTGCCTCTCCAGATCACAGTACAAGCCTATAATATGGTAATACATTGCACTATATTAGATGAAGGTGCGTCTGTTAGCATCATGTATTCTACTACTTGGCAAGCTTTGGGTTCCCCACAACTTGTGCCTATCACCTAGAATTTGTTGGCTTTCAACAGAGGAGCCAGTCAACCCTTGGGGGTCCTTCCAAAGTTCCCAATTACTTTGGGAGGAAAGACTATCTATATAGATGTGATGGTAGTCCAAGGACCCTTAGATTTTAATATTCTCCTTGGACGCGACTATGTTTATGTCATAGGAGCTCTTGTTTCTTCACTTTTCCATTTGGTTTGTTTTCCGCATGAAGGGAGAATAGTGACCATTGATCAATTGTCATTCATTGGTCACCAGGCACCTCCTTTGCAATCATCATCCCCTATCGGGTCTTGTTTGCAAGGACTACCTTCCCCGCCATAGGTCAATTATGTGGCTACCAGTCCCATATTTGCATCTATTGATGATAACACAGATGGTATTGTACATTATGTATTGGGGGCATTGGAACTCGATCTGTCTTTAGTACCAAATGACATGTATTCCTCCCAAAGTGTGGCTCTTTCGTCTAGTGAAGACCTCTTGGGAGCCATGTTCTCTTATGGGTCATGAACAAACATCGTGAAGATAGTTCCTGGTCTTGTGTCAACCTCGTTAAAAAATGAAACAAGGAGTCGCGAGGATAGTTCCTTGTCTTGTGTTGACTCGTTAAAAAATGAAACAAGGAGTTGTGAGGATAGTTCCTGGTCTTATGTCCACCTCATTAAAAAATGAAACAAGGGTTTAGAGCATAGTTCTTTGTCTTGTGTCAAGATCGTTAAAAAATGAATCAAGGGGATTGAGGATAGTTCTTTTACTGTGTCAACCTCATTAAAAAATTAAACAACTCCCTTTTCCAAATTAAGTCTTTGATTAAGATATCATAAAATCCAAATCGATTCTTTCCAAGATCTCGAAAGTAAACCTTCATTCCATCCACCTAGTTGACTGAAATGAAGCTTGGGGGGCATGTACCTCGATTGAGTCATTATGTTGGGGGCGTGTAAACTTATAGAAAGATAGTTTTTCCTTTCAAGCTTGTGTAAACATGAAACCAAATCCAAGCGGAGTTCTCCATGGTTCAAGCTTGTGTAAAAATGAACCCATGCCCAATTTACATCACGTGATTGTCATTTTTATCAGCTAATTTCTGCTAGATGAGCCTTGGTTCTTTCATTCCATCACCACCATCTCTTTGGCTGATCATATGCTTTCACTTGGTTATTGTTACTTTCCTGAGGGACTGCAATGATGAGTGGTTTTATTTGCCAGCCTCTTGACCATTACATGTTTTGAAAAGTTCCACCATTTCCGGGACCAGTTGCTACACTTTATACTACTCGTTCCTCCAGGATGAGTCACTTTTAAGCTCTTGTTTTACTTGTAAAAATTAAAAAGATCGTTGAGTATTTCCCCCTTTTAACTCGTAAAAGAGAATAAAAATGGGGGGTCTGCTTTCAAGCTCTTTCTCGACTCTTTAAACACGAAAATATTATTGAGCTCTTGTCATTTTGAACTCGTTAAAGGTTGCAAAACGTTGCTTACCCAATATATGTTTTTCCCTTTTTCGGGCTGGGATAAACTATTTATGAGAAAGGTACTCCTTGCCTGACATGGTCAAGCAGTTCTCTGAACTATTCTTTTCTACCTTTTCGGGCTTGAGAGACACAATTGTATGAAAAGGAACATTTTGGAGTTTTCTTTTCTGTGTCTTTTTCAAACTCTATAAACATGAAAAATATACTAAGTTACACCTTTTTCAGACTCGTTAAAATATTAAACGATATTAGATTCGTCACCATGATGAATAGGAGCTTCTCCTTCCTAGGGCTCATTAAACTTACTAGGTCGGATTCGTTCGAAGGATTAACCTACAATGCAAGTGTTAGCTCTGCTACATATTGTTGATATTCAAAGAATCAGAAGTAATTTTGGTCCTTGTTATTGCTCAAAGGAGGCCTATACTATTCATTCTCACCTCCCCTTTCACCTCACTCACCCTCCTTTCATCTCCATCTCCTGGGCTTGTCGTTAAAAACCATATAAAAACTTTTGCTCTTAAGCCCAAGCACAAAGCCTAAACCCTCATAAAACCATGTTCACATGACCACATGCTCTCATAACCCCATCCTCACCTTTAAATCATAGTTGTTCGCACTTCCTGCCGATCCAACGGCTCCTTGTCACATCCGATGGAAAACCCATGCGATCACTTTCCAACCATCTAATCATCTCTACCACGATCGGACGATGTCCACTCTCCCCACACCCGCGAAGTAATGGCATGTTAATGTGTGATGGAGAGTGGTTTTCCCCTCCCCTCCATCATCACTCGTCATGTGTTGAGTGGGATCATGTGTCGTCACCCCTTTACCACCCGATGATCAATGGCGGTGTGAGAAAAACCACTTATCACCCAGTCCTCCATCCTCGCCTGATAATGTCCACGTGTTTTTACTGGTTGATGACCGTTGGTCTACCCGCTTGAGATCCGACGGCCCACGTTCATTCCGTCTTGCTTTTCTCGACAACTCCCACCAAATCATCCCCGCCGTCTATCCTCCTGATCCAATGGTCAATCTAACACCTCCGTCTCACTCATACATTTGCCATGCAGTACACGTCCATGAACTGCTCCATACGCAAAAGACGAAGGTGACCAATCTACCAATGCCCAGTGCATTTGCTCCTCAACAACTACATTCAACAGACAACATGGCCAAGAGGGAAAAGGACAAATCTCGAGCAGATAACCGCATTTAACAGTTATGGGTCCTCATTAATACGAGCACTCCAGCCACCTGAGAAGGACAACAGAGCTAAAAGGACTAGATTTATCCACTTAAGCAAGCAAATGCACCAGAGACTCCATTAGGCAGTTAAAGCGGTTGGTGATCAATTATGACCCCTCCATACTTAGAATGGTCGAGTGCCTTTGTAATGAAACTCCATATATACCCCCAAACAAGATGTAATCAGGGTTGATGGTTGATGTTTTGATGTAAGGTTCAACTTCTGGAGACTGTAACTATTTTGATACTTGCATCGTCTCGTCTTCATTTTCAGCTAATACAAGCTTCTTTTGCTATTAATTGCTCACTTTTCATGCTTCTTCTTTTCCAGGATGTGCTTGATATGTTGTATTACTGAAATCTTGATGTTTAGCATTAGAGTAGCTGTCATCCTACCTCTGTGTTAAAGTCTTGCATGTATCAGTGAATGATTTATTTAGGTTTCTATTCACCTAGTGCTAGAGAGATGTCATCTTATCTGTGCATTAGGGAATTAGATTTGCAGGTGTGGTCAGTATTCTCCATATTCACTCAATCCTTAAACTATGAGTAATTGGTGGTCTAAATCCTTTTAGTCTGGGGGTGTTCACGCATGTCTGGAGTCAAGCAAAATAGAAGTGGTTATCTGGCTTGGACAAGCATCATTCCTTCCATTCATCCATTTGCAACAATAAGTTGAATTTATATGCTCCCGAGCATCTTCGAGCTACAACCTAGGAGAGTTTCTTGGGGTGATAACATTAATTGGCACCATTTTCGGGGAGAGGAAGTTGAAGCTTAGCTTCCCTAGGAGAACGACACATTTCTAGCTTTGATGATAGACAAAGTCTGGACCATTTCCGGTTGTAATCATCTATCTAGAGACTCTATTGGAGGATCAACCTAATGGCGACTCCACATTACAGTTCTGGCTTAGTTCGTGAGGCATACTCAGATAAATCCTCAAAAATCACCAGTTGACCCAGTGCCTAACCCTGAGAAGATTGTTAAGCAAAAGAAAACAACACTGAAAGGAGCATCAGGATCAGGTAAGCCTAAAAAACCTTATGTATCTCTGCAAGAGTGGCCTATAGCTAATAATATATAGTTTGAAGATATGGAGTCTAGCATTGTTAGTGAAGAAATGCCCTCAAAGATTCATAAAGCTCCTTGTTCATTTAGTTCCCCTTTGGATCTCAGTCCAAAGAAAGCTTCCCATACAGTCCATCATGTTCCTTTGTCTCTGTCATCTATTTCATTTCTTCCTACCACTCAATCTGCCAATATCCTTCCACCTATCCTAGTCATGGCAGGCTAGCAAGCACCCACAAAGATGGAAAGAATCATAGCTGCTAGGTATGGACCCTTGGTCTTGCCTGTTCCTTTGAATGCCATGCCTACAGGAGAGTACCAAAAGTACATGCCTAAGTTCACTGGTACAGAGGGAGCAATAGCTGAAGAACACCTTGAATCTTTTTATAATTATGCTGATAACCTAGATATTAGTGAGGATGATGTGTGGATGAGAGTGTTTGTCCAGAGCCTTGATGGAGAGGCTAGAAAGTGGTTCAGAGAATTGACACCTAGGTCTATAGTAGACATTGAAGCATTAGATGATGTATTTTTGAAGCATTGGGGAGATAAAAAATACTTACTATATTACCATACTGAGTTTGGTAACTTGAAGAGGGAAAATGCAGAATCATTGCCTGATTTTAATAAAAGATTCAATCGTATGTATAGTAAGATACCAGCTGAAGTAAATCCAACCCCCACCTTTGCCAAACTCACTTATACCAATGCTTTTGACTCTAATTTATGCCTGCTATTGAGAGAAACAAGATGTGCCACTCTAGCTGAAATGTAAGATGCATTGTTAGAGGTGGAATAAAATATTATGGCTATAGAAAAGCTCAAAAGTCATGCTGATAGAAGAAGGTAGAGAGGTGAGGCTTCTTCTTCCTCTGCTTCATCTTCAGAACCTAAATTAGACAAAATGACTAAGATGATAGAGTCATTGGCTGCGGAAATATATAAGCTGAAGGTTGAGAAAAGCTATGGAAAGGGAAGGCTTCCAAACACATTTGCTCCAAGAAACCCAAAACCTTTCAAAAGGGCAAATGAACAATTGAAAATCATTTAGAGAGGTAAAGAAGCTAATGAAGAACAAAAGTTTAAGGCTCCTTTCCAAAACGTAGTCATGGATGAGGAGCAGTTTGAAGAAGAGGATGAAATTCATTGCATGGAAGATAAGGATAGTGCTACCTTTTTTACATTGGCTGCCTACGAAGAATCATTGTTGCAGGACCAAACCAGTCAAAACTGGGATAGAGAGGTTGTTTTGCAGACTGATGAGCGACAAAGATACAATCTGAGGTCAAAAGCAAACCATGTCAAGGAGAACCCTGCCCAAAAAGTCGTTGTCCCAACAGAGCAACAAAACATTAGACAGAAAAGACCAACAGCTGATCTAGTCATCCTCAAAGTGCTAGCTCAAGAGGTAAGAGGTCCTAACAAGTCCCCTTCCCCTTTCAGCTTTGAATCAGAAGTCCAAAAATTAAAAATATATGTGCCTCTGATAGAACTTCCAAAGAGTGAAGCTTTTAGAAAGCCTATTCTTGATGCCCTTGAGCCGAAAGCCATACAAGCCCCCACCAACTATGTCAACTTGCAAGATGATAAGCCTCCAGTTGTGCTTAGCCCAATGACTAAACCTGCTGATAATAACTGCCCATCATTTTATGTCTCCTTGACCATTCATGACAAAATCCTCCATAATTTCCTGCTAGACACGAGGGCCAGCCACACTTTGATGCCAAAAGCTATCCTTGAAGAGTTAAGCCTTGATATCACTAGACCATATCATTATCTATTCTCCTTTGATTCAACAAAGGTGAAATGCCTAGGATTAATCAAATATTTAGCTATTATCCTAACTCAGCCGCCCATTAAGAGCATGGTGATGAACATTGTGGTGGCAGATGTCCCTCCTAAGTTTGGCATGCTGCTGTCTAGAGGATGGATTAAGAGACTAGGTGGGACATTATAGAATGATTTATCTTATGCCATTGTCCCAGTGTTTGGAGGAGAAAGCAGGAGATTGCATAGAGAAGCACAATTGGCCTACATCATCAATGATGAGAAGAACCCATTCTAATCATCCCATTTATGCTGTGGACACTGATTTTGGAGCATGTATTCTCCAAATTGAATAATCCCAGAAGGCCTCAACACAGATCAAGAAACTAGTGAATTAGGCTGAGGGAGAGAAAGGAAGTTAGGTTTGGGAGATGTTATTTGATGGAGCGTGTTCCAGGGAGACTGCAAGAGCAGGGGTGGTGCTGATATCTCGAAAACAAGAAAGCACACATCTGTCTTCTAAGTTGTCTTTCCAAGTCACCAACAATATATCAGAGTATGAGGCTCTAATATTAGGTCTTAACGTAGCAAAAGACATAGGAATTAGAACCATAAAGGTGTTTGGAGATGTTGATCTTATCATTCAGCAAGTGAAAAAAACACGTCAAGCAAAGCACCCAAGGCTGAAAGAATATAGAGATGAGGTATGGAGACTTAAAGATTCTTTTGATAATTTTTGTATCTCATATATCCCTAGAGTTCAAAATCAGCTTGCTGATTCCCTTACTGTGTCTGGTAGCATGTCTATTCCTCCCATGCCTCCCAGACTATTCTATGAAGTTCAAATGAAATATAGACCATCCTTGCCTGATAATGTCCAGTATTGGAAAGTTTTTGAAGATGATGATGAAGTGAATAGGTTTCTGCAAGTCATTGATGAATTCTCCGAAATGAAAATTGACCAAGAGAATGAAGCCTTGGAAGGAAGCCCCCAATCCCAGCTTAGAAACAAAATTGGTAAAGATAGCATTGTCCAACTGCCCAGCAATCAGATATCTTAGGGTTTAGTTCCTTTAGAAAAGTTGTTTGACTAGAATGATGTGCCTTACAAGGCTGCCCAAAAAGAAGATCAATCTACAGTCTATAAGCATAACATAGGGAGTCTAGAGCATCCAAGACACATAAATCTATCCACCCATCTATTTGTTGCCCAAAGTTCTGAATACTGCAATTTAATGAAGCAATTTGCTGATGTATTTGCCTGGGAATATATTAACCTAAAAACATATGACAAAAAGATCATCTAGCATAAAATTACTTTATAGAAAGACACCATCCCTTTCAAACAAAATCTAAGACCAATAAATCCTTTGCTCCTCCCTCTGATTGAAAAAGAAATCAAGAAGTTATTGGCTTCCAAAATCATAGTACCTCTTAGATATTCAAAATGCGTAGCTAATCTGGTGGTGGTGAGGAAGAAAAGTGGAGAAATCAAACTCTGTGTTGATTGCAGAAACTTGAACAAATGCTCTAAGAAAGACAATTATCCTCTACCCAAGATGGAGCATTTGCTGCAGAAGGTCTCAGGGGCTGAAGTGATGTATTTCTTGGATGGATTTTCAGGGTATAACCAAGTTGCTGTACATCCAAATGACCAAGAGAAGAATGCATTCACCACTCCTTGGGGCACTTTTATGTACTCTAATATGCCTTTTGGGTTGATGAATGCTGGAGCCACCTTTCGAAGAGCTATGGATATAGCATTTGTAGGAGAGAGGGATAAGTTTGTCCTTATCTACCGAGATGATATAACAGTGTACTCCAACAGCCATCATGACCATTTGCAGCATTTGGAGAAAGCGTTCCTGAAGTGCGGAAGGTTTGGGATTTCAGTCAATCCTAAAAAGTCACAGTTTGCTTTAGAAGAAGGCAAGTTGTTGTGACATGTTGTTTTTGCTACAGGTGTCCAGATTGACCCAAAAAGAGTAAGAGCAATACAGACCTTGTCTGTCTCGAGATCAAAGAAGGATATCCAGTCCTTTCTGGGCAAAATAAATTTTGTGAGTAGGTTTATCCCAAATTTTGTAGAACTTGTGAAGCATATTACCTCCATGTTGAAAAAGGGGTCAGGGATCAAATGGACTGATGCAACAAGAAGATCCTTTGAGTCCATTAAGAAAGCTATTATGGAATCTCCTACTTTAAGCAGTCCATATTACAGGAAGGAGTTCCATATATTTTCATTTGCCTCTGACGACACCCTTGCAAAAATTTAATTGCAAGCAGATGAAGAAGGTTCAGAGCATCCAGTGGCATTTTTCAGCAAAACCTTAAGGGATGTTGAGCTGAGGTATGATATGATTGAGAAATAGGCATATTATCTTATAAAATCTTTGAAAGCTTTCAGAATTTACATTTTTCATTCCAAGTTAGTTGTGTATGTACCTTCTGCTTCAATAAAATATGTCCTAACATAGCCTAATGTTGATGGAAGAAGGGCTAAATGGATTGCAAAGCTTATTGAAATTAACATAGAACTGAAGCCCACCAAGCTTGTCAGGGGTCAGGGTCTTACCAGATTAATGGCTAAAGAAAATTGTAGAATGATGGACATAAATCTCATGAGCACAATTTTGGAGAATGGTCAGACAGAAGGACAAACATCTGAACCAGGGAAAAATCAGTCATTGGAAGAAAATTTAGCCTCTTATGGATGGTATGCTGCAATAGCTCAATTTTTGCTAAAGCTAGAAGTTCCTCTAGGTCTTAGTCCAAGCCAAGCCAGAACTATTAAGCTCAAGACAGCTAGATACTGCATTCATGAAAATCTGCTCTACTGGAGGGACCCATTTGGAATGCTTTTGAGGTGTCTAGACAAAGAACAATCCATGGAAGTGATGCAGCAGTTTCATTCCAGCATATGTGGAGGACATCATTATTGGAAAACTACAACTCACAAGATCCTTAGGGCTAGATATTATTGGCCCACCTTGTTTGCTGATGTCTTTTCATTTGTTAAATCATGTGACAGGTGCCAAAGATTTGAAGAGGAGCAGTAATTGAAGTCCCTGCCCTTAAAATCCATACATGCTAATGGCCCTTTCCAGCAGTGGGGCTTGGATTTCATTGGATAAATTAATCCACATTCCAGTGGTAAACACAAACGGATCTTAGTTGCCATTGATTATTTCACTAAATGGATTGAATCGATCCCTACCAGAAAGGTTGATCACCATGTGGTCATTAGGTTCTTAATAGAGAATATCCTCGCGAGATTTGGTTGTCCACATATACTGGTCACAGACAATGCAACAACTTTCAGGGAAAAAAAATTGGTGGACATGTGTGACTCAATGGTCATTAAGTGGTTCATTCCACCTCATACTACCTGTTATCACAAAACCAGTACTGATGGCTGCTAATCAGTAAGACCTTGTGTAACTGTTTCAGACCAGACTTTTAGCTAGGGATTAGCCTCCCTAACCTGAGAGGGCTCTCTCAAAACAAACTACTGATTTATGTTTAGACACAAAGAGGGCTAACTCTTGAAATGAAAATTTAATAAACATACTGGTTGGACAGACAACATAACATTTCTTCCATTGGGCTCATGGAGTCAAACATCTTTTCAATAAACTATCAACTGCTCATTCATAAAAGCCAAGGCATGTAATGTTTAAACATTCAAGACATTTCTCAAATAACCATCAACTCGTAAGTACACACAGGAAGTCTGAGCACTAGGTGAATTCAGAGTGATTGTGTACCTAAAGAGCTGTAAAACATGAAGGACAAGAACCTCAACTTATAAGTATACACAGGAAGTCTGAGCACTAGGTGAATTAAGAGTGATTGTATACTTATCAAGCTGTAAAACATAAAAGATCAAACAGAACCACAAACATCTTGAGCATTTTAACAAAGTATGAATCTTGGGAAGAATAAACAGTCTTTCTATTACTGTAAAAAGCTTTATACACAGGCTAATATAACTCTGTTTTTGCATAAATATCCAACCTTGATTACATAGAAGATTCAGCTATATATAGCAACACAACTCTAACTACTTGGAGCTTCCTCCTCCAGCATGACGGGAGCTCGATGACTAACATTTACTATCCTTATCTATCTTAACAGACTCATTAAATCTACTAAGCATGAACTATAACTACAAAAGAGTTCTAATCAAACTTAAACTCTAATTTATTCTCCTCGTATCCTGATTCCTTTCTAGGTCTTCAACAGTTGTCTCCTTTAGTTATGGCCGTGAGTGCTGAGATAAGGATGTATGAAACCAAATTAGCTTTGAATGTTGAACGTGCTGATAGTTAATCCCCTGTTTTCATGGTCTTCGTTCCCCATCATCCTTCGAAAGTTTAGGCATGTGTTCCCAGCTGTTTAATACTTCAAAATTTGATGAGCATCACCATCTTTCCAGGTATGCTGGAAGCCTTGTTGATTGAACAAGTGTACAAGCCAACATCTTCGTATGCATCTTCAGCCAAACCCTAACCACTGGTAATAAAGTACCTTTATTAAAGTTCTAGCTTAAGACAAAATCTTTTACCTTTATAAAGGATGGACGCTTGTCAATATTTGAATGGCTCTGATAGCCTCATCTGGTTTCCTTGATGTTCATTAGCCCTTTTCTCCAAAATCTGCTGACTTCATCATTAGACTTGTTATTTTTTTCCAAAAAACAGCATCTACAGCAGTTTCGTAGCGCGCTACGAAACTGCTGTTCTTTTCAAAAACGCAGTCTTCAATAAATCTATCAATATTCTTTGTGACTGCAACAACTTTGCTTCTGGCTTCAAAAACTCCTAATCTACCTTGATTTTTTATGTCGTGCTTACAGGCCTTAAAAAACAATGAACTTAAGTAAAATAGAGCAAAACCTTGGGGCAGCACCTGACCTTTAAAATCTGCAATTTTATTTGGCAGCTAATTTATTTAGCTGAGCTTTTAGTTTTGCAACCTCCCTTTCCATGGCTGCAATTTCTGCTACGGCCTTCTCCATCCCAGCCACTTCTTTTTCAGTTGCCTCCCATTGTTCTTTTGAAGATGAAGTCTTTGTTTCTTTGGCAATGGGGACCTTTTTATTCATATCTCTCTTCTTGATTTCTTTTGCTTTTTCTATTCTAGGTAGTTATTTCTCCATTTCTCTTGCTTGTCTTCTTGTGTATGGTTTTCTTTTCATTTCCTCTGCCTCCTCTGCTTTAGGCAGTTGTTCAATTACTTTTGTTGTAGGTACCTTCACAGCTACCTCTTCCCTGTGCAATTGTTCAGCTACTTTAATTTTCTTCCTAGTGACTGGCCTCCGTGGTTTGAACATAAATTCTTGACCAGGTTCCTCAAACCTTAACCTTTTTGAGGCCTTTGATTTTTTGGTGCTTTCGGGTGATGACTGAGTTAGGTCAATATGCATTGACTCAACCTGCACTGATTTAGTTTGCTCAAAATCAATTGCCTCAAGCAAATCATTTAGACTAGCTTTTGATATGGGGCTTTCTTCCACAGTTATTGATTTGCCTTTTTCTTTACTTAACTGACTTCTGGTTCTGACTCTTGACACCTGTTCAACTCCACTTGACCCTGGTACATTTTTCTGGTGCTTGATTTTCTCCTTTGATGATGATTGTGGTGTCTCTTTGATAACTGATGGCTTTGTTAATTCTTTCAAATTGGTTTTGGTTTTCTTCTTGCTTTCTATCTCCTTTCTCAGTTCAGCAAGAGTAGGTTCTTCAGTCAACCTTTCTCTTTCTCTAACAGGCAGTGGGGTGAGGCCTGTCTTACTTTGAAAACAAGCTATAAAAATAAATGAATTCCAATCCCGACCAATTCTTTGCAAGTTATCCAGCACTAACATTTGTACTAGACCATGGTGAAACATTGATGTCTCACATTCATCTTTCCTCAATTGAATCTTGTCACACATCTTACTAAGACTACGAAACAAGTAAAATGGGAGATCTATAAATGCCTTTCCTGTAAAATGCAGCAGCAGTTTGAAATGATAGGAATAGACCTTGTTATACCTCCCTTCACATGTTAAATATTTCTGAATGCATGTTAGGAGGAGTGCATAGTGTTCTTTTACGTAGTGTCTTGGCACGGCCTTTGTGAGGTCTTCATTAGCATAAGGCTCCTTCAGGAACTCCTTGCAGGGGTTCATATCAAATTTGAAATTTTTGAACCACTCCTGCCCTCCTCTTGGGATTTCAGTCACCCTAGCAATCACCTCTGAAGATACGGGGAATTCTAGCATAGCTACCTTAGAACTTAAACCAGTAAAATTTAAGGCAAATGCTTTCGTTACCTCAGCATGCCCCCCTTGTAGCTTTTCACAAAAAGACCAGCAACCAGCATTCTGAAAGGCTTGTCTCACACCTTCATCTCTCAATGCGAGATCCAATCCCACAGGTTCAGTTCTGTGACACCTTCCAGACCGATGCCCTTTCTTCTCCATTTTTCTTTGAACTCCTTTGCGCAGAGAAACATTACCCGCTTCAATCTTCAAATGAAAACTCAAACTTTGAACGCCGGCTCGCTTGCAATCAGGTTCCTTATAGAGAATGAATTCGTGCTCCTCCGCAACTTAACAGTCTTATCATGCAAACGGACCAATTCATGCAACATCACCAAATATCATACCACTATCAGCATTACAGACCATTTGAATGATTTTATGTGCGTGGTTATGAACCTATTGGGGGAATGATGGCTTATACTTGCTTGAAAGGACGTCGTTCTGACAATTAAACGGACGGACATACTGACTCATCCCTTAGACATGACATTCTAAGAATCAGTGTTGTTTTAATCCCCGAATCCGCGATTTCGTAGCGCAGACAGATATGAGTTGACAACATGCGCTACGAAATGGTTGGTTAATGACATGCTGTGAAGAACTAAAACATCATTGCGCTGCAAAATCAACCAATGAAATTGCGTTGCAAAAATGCGGAAAGGACTAGTGACGTATATAAGACAAGACATATCTAATATAATAATGATGGAGGATAACTAACGGTTTTTGAAAATGGTTCATATGAATATCTTTATAAAACAAAATCCCTAAGTAGCAAACATAGGGCAATAACCATTAGACACCTAATTTTTGGACAACAAAAATTTTATGGACAACATTATGTACATATCACTGCAGTTCTAGGTGATAACACTACCCTCAAGGCAATGGTCTAGCAGAATCTTCCAACAAGAGTCTGATATGGATAATTAAAAAGTTGTTGGAAGACAACAAAAAGAATTGGGATTCAAAGCTCAAGTATGTATTGTGGGCTGACAGAGTAACCACCAAGAAATCCACAGGGAATTCTCCATTCAAGCTGGTAAATAGCACTGAAGTTGTATTCCCAATTCAGTTAACCCTCCCTATGGCAAAATTCTTGCAATAAGTACAGAATGAGGAAGAGGACATGGCAAAAAGGATCACTGATCTAGCAGAGGTGCATCAAATCATAGAACAGCTAGTTGAGAAGTCTGTGGCACATCAAAAGAATATCAAGGAAGCTTTTGACAGGAGGGAAAAAATAGATAATTTTCAGGTTGGAGACTTGGTTCTTAAGTGGGATGCACTAAAAGAGAAGAAAGGTAACCATGGGAAGTTTGATGCTTTATGGACATGGCCTTTTATCATTTCTCATATCCAGGGGAACAATACTTTCATACTGCAACGTATGGAAGAGGGGACAGTTTTTGATGGCCCAGTTAATGGGCATTTTCTGAAAGTTTATGTTCTTTAAGGTTTTCGAGCCTTAATTTTGTAAATATCTTATTTTAATCAGTTTTAGTGTAGACTCAATTAGACTCCATGCCCAATTGGAACACTAGGGAATTTTCCTCATTTGGTTTTGACAGGGAAGGCATTGGTCTACAAGTTCTTGAGAGCTCATAAGGAGGATCTCATCCCTAGAAGGATCCAGTGTTAGCTCTGCTACATATTGCTGATATTCAAAGAATCAGAAGTAAGCTTGGTCCTTGTTATTGCTCAAAGGAGGCCTATACTGGTCATTCTCACCTTCCCTTTCACCTCACTCATTGTCCTTTCATCTCCATTTCCCGGGTTTGTTTTTAAAAACGATATAGAAACATTTTGCTCTTAAGCCCGAGCGTAAAGTCTAAACCCTCATACAACCATGTTCACATGACCACGCGCTCCCATAACCCCATCCTTGCCTTTAAATCACAGTGGTTCACTCTTCCCGCCAATCCAACGGCTCCCTGTCACATCCGATGGAAAATCCATGTAATTGCTTTCTAGTTGTTTGATCATCTCCACCACGATCAGACGGCATCCACACTCCCCGTGCCTACGAAGTAATGGCACGTTAACGTGTGATGGAGAGTGGTTTTCCCCTCCCCTAAGTCGCCACGCATCATGCGCTGAGTGGGATCACGCGCCCTCACCCCTTTACCGCCCGATGATCAATGGTGGTGCGAGCAAAACCACTTACCGCCCGATCCTCCGTCCTCACCTAATAACATCCACGCATTCCTGCCTCCCGACGACCATTGGATCTACCCGCTTGAAATCTGATGGCCCACATTCATTCCGTCCTACTTTTCCCAACAACTCCCACCAAATCATCCCCGCCGTCTATCCTCCCAATCCAACGGTCAATCTAACTCCTCTATCCTGCTCATACATTCGCCATGCAGTACACGTCCATGAACTGTTCTATACCCAAAAGACGAAGGTGACCAGTCTACCAGTACCCGGTGCATTTTCTCCTCAACAACAACATTCAACAGAGAACATGGCTAAGAGGGAAAAGGACAGAGCTCGAGCAGATAACCACATTTAACAGTTATGGGTCCTCATTAATACGACTCCAGCCACCCAAGAAGGACAACAGAGCACCTGAAGGGACCAAATTCATCTACTGAAGCAAGAAAATGCACCAGAGACTCCATCAAGTAGTTAAAGCGGTTGGTGGTCAATTATGACCCCTCCATACTTAGAATGGTCGAGTGCCTTTGTAATGAAACTCTATATATACCCCCAAACAAGATGTAATTAGGGTTGATGGTTGATGTTTTGATGTAAGGTTTAACTTCTAGTGACTGTAAATATTTTGATACTTGCAGCGTCTTGTCTTCATTTTCAGCTAATACAAGCTTCTTTTGTTGTTAATTGCTCACTTTTCATGCTTCTTCTTTTCCAGGCTATGCTTGATATGCTGTATTTCTGAACTCTTGATGTTTAGCATTAGAGTAGCTGTCATCCTACCTCTGTGTTAAAGTCTTGCATGTATCAGTGAATGAGTTATTCAGGTTTCTATTCACCTAGTGCCAGAGAGCTATCATCCTATCTGTGTATTAGGGAATTAGATTTACAGACTTCTTTACTGGTTGCAGCCAGCCATCACACGGTCATGTGCATCTGCTGGTGTCGTCAGTATTCTCCATATTCACCCAATCCTTAAACTGTGAGTAATTGGCGGTCTAATGCCTTGTAGTCTGGGGGTGTTCACACATGTTTGGAGTCAAGCAAAATAGAAGTGGTTATCTAGCTTGGACAAGCATCATTCCTTCCATTCATCCATTTGCAACAATAAGTTGAATTTATATGTTCTCGAGCATCTCTGAGCTACAAACTAGGAGAGTTTCTTGGGTTGATAATGGTGGGGGGGAATTTTGAAATTCGATCAGTCTTGTCGACAGCACACTCTTGAACATGACACTTTCTGCTTCATGTTGGGTTGGGATATCCTCCTTTTCATTTGACCTTCCTGGGTTGGGCGACTCATTTTTTATTTCCATTTGATCTTTTCCATGTCATCATGACCACTGATCATATGGATCCAACAGCTACCCAACTTCGGAATTGTGTCGTTGAAATGTTCAAGAGTTAGTCCTTTTGCAGTTACACTTACCCCTGATTCTCTGTAACATCTAAAATCATTTGCATCCCTTTGTATCATGTTAATGATGTGGGATACATTATGGCCCTCCTTCGACATGGTTGCCTCTTGTCGACTTCATCTCATCATCTAGGAAGTTGGCCAAGAGACTCCCTTCTATTACCTTAGATATTGCATGCCCTAATGGGAAGTTCTTCGAACTCGATGACAAGTTCACATCATTGGCTTTTGATCAAGTGATTTCACGGGTGTTCAACATTAATTCCTTCATTCACATTCCATGAACTGTGCTACCAATACCTTGAGAACCATTGTCGTTATTGGTGGTTTCTCTTGTGCTTGTTAATGGTTCACATCTTTGATGAGTAATCAAGCGACTTCCTAGCATGTTCGACTTCAACACATTGATTCACATGTTAGGATTTGTACTTTGATTAGGTCATTTGGAGTGCAAGACCGTGGGCTAAGATTACACAAGTCTAGGTTGTGAGGCGATGTGACATGGTCATGTTGATATACATGTCTCTTTCTGCTAGATGGCTATGACCATACCTTGGTTTCGTTATGATCCTTTCTGCTGGATGGTTGCACCCATACCTTGGATCCATTTTCATGATCATTCTCTGGATGGCTATTTCCATACCATGATTCATGTATCATTATTTAGAGTTTTTAGTGATGTATATGTATCTATGCTTGCTTGTAGTTTTTCCAATGATGGACTCTGGTTCCTTGCTTCCACTTATAAAGCATTTCACCCCTCACTCTAGTTCGGCCTTCACGCTTTAGGGGGCATCTGTTACACAACATTTTGTTACTATCCCTGTATTACCCATCTACGATCCTGGAGGACCTCTACAGTGTACCCGACATTCTTTCCCATCATGAAGAAACTCCTAGTATGTCCCTCCTCATGAGCAGAATAATTGCCCTTTGCATCATTTCCCAAGAATCTTCCTTCTATCCCAGTTTACAAGACCATCATTACTAACGAGTTTCTTCCTCACGCCGATATATAGAGGTTAAAACTAACCTTGAGTCGGTCGGATCTAAGCCTTTTTCTAGTCACGTTGATCCTCTTTTATAAGGTTTTTTAATTAAGGAACCAAAGCTTCCATGTATAGAAGCTTCGTAATAGAAGTCTGGTAGATGGTTGGGCCAGATAGAGCCGGGGAAATCAGCTTGGGCTCCTTTCCCCTATTAGGATGGAACAACCTCAAGAGATAAGACCTTCCCCCATGATGAGAGGAACCATCTCCCATCCATCCAAGCTATATAAACCTCTCTTTTTCCCAAGAAAAAACTAGTTAGAGTTTTGGAGTTAGAATAATCAACAAGGCATCTATAGTCTGAAGTTTTCTAGTGTATGTTAAGGGAGAATATTGTGTTTGGGTGTGATTTGAGACTAGAGGGAAAGAGGCCTTAAAATCTCTATTGTTGGGGTTGTCCATAAAGTGCTAGAAGAAGCATGGGAACTTGGATACATCAGAGGAGACCAACAACATCAAGGCATCGGTTGTAATTTTTTTTTTCTTTTTTTGTTTATATAAATGCAACTATTGATTGATTTCCTACATGAAGTGTCATTTTACATATTTATGGATTAATGTTCCTTAACCCGTTAAGTAGACTGAATACAATATTGTATGCTATTACGGTTGTTATTTACTTGTTTCAAGTGTGCGAAGGAAGGAAACAAACTATAGTTGGAGCAAAGAAGTAGGATCATCACCAAGCATAATAGCGCTCTAAGAGGTAGGCTCTCTTAATTGATTCTAGACTAAGGAAATATTCCATATATTGTCTGTTTGTGACTAGACCTTCTCTCTCGGGCTAGAGGAATTGTTTGTGTCCACACTTAGAATTTACCTGCATCACACCTCCCCATCTCAAAATTATCTCACTAAGTATGACCCGGAAAAATGGATTATTTTGGAAGACCACATCAACACTTTTTATATTTCATTAAGGATTATGAATGTGTTACATGAAGATATCACTTGTATATTGTTTCTATACACATTTGAGAATAATGATATTATCTAGCATCATATTCTTCCTATGGTCATTAGGACTTGGGATGAGTTTAGAAAATCTTTCCTAACAATGTTTGATGAAGAGAAGACACCTGCAATTCTTTTTAAGGAGTTAAGTTTGTTGAAGATGGGGAAGAAACAGAAGGTCAAAGATTTCAATGAGTGTTTTAAGACTATATTGAACAAGTTTGTGAATGGCGTTCCTCCCCATGATTCTATCATGATTGACTACTACACTTCGGCATTATTGTCTAACATCACTATGTTCATTAAGAGAGAAACAAAGACTTCGTTGATTGAGAATTTTTCTAAATCAATTTCCATTGAGAAGGACATGATCACTATAGTAGCACATGAGGCCCATTATGAACCAAAGATCACTGGTAAGAAATATCAATATTTCTCCAGTAAGTTTGGTGATAAAGAAGCATTTGATTTTGGAAGTTTAGCGAATTCTCTAAAACAATTAGCTAATGAGGTTTTTGATTTGAAAATAAAGACAAGTGAAAGATCTTCCAGTAGCAAATATTTCAACCTGTTTTTAAAGAAGAGTAGTAATAAAATAACTAAGTCAGCATAAATCTTGAATGTGAATCTCATTGTCGACAAATTAGGTATAGAAAATTATTGCACTTTCCACTAAGCTACTGATTTTGAAAAAACATGACCGCAGTGGCTTGCAAAATAATTACGATGGTAAATAAAGTGCTCGACGATCCGACCATTGAAGACAAAACAGATCAACTAAAAGAAGAAGATGATTCCACTCCATCTGAAGATAATGTTGGATCATCTATAATGGTATTGGATATTTTTAGATATAATGAGCCTCTAATAGTTGGTGGAGCCTCAATTGAAGAGACTATTCCTGTTAATCCTCCTTAGATTTACAAACTAAGGAATAAAGGACTAGTGGTTGAACCTACATTGGATGATAAGAAGAAGGATATTTCCCTTGAAAGACCTTGCTCAGAATTCAACTCCAAAATATTCAACCGAGAAGGCTTCAAAGAGTATGTTATGGAGTGCTAAAAGTAATTATAATACCCTTTAAGTAGCTGACAAACCTTCTCAACCAATGACCTCATCCCAACTATCCAAAGATGGAAGTGTATCTTGTGATATGGATTATAACATCATTGACGGTCTGAATAAATTCTGAGAAAATATATCACTCTTTGAGCTAACGAAACTGCTTGGCCAAAAGGAGTTGATTATTAAGACATTTGAATCCTCACCTTCAACCTACAACCCACTTCCTCCTTCAAGACTTGTTCTTACGGTCAAACCAAAGATGTGGTAAGCTTTGAATCCATTATGAATATAGTGAATGTTAATTCAAAATCCTCAATACCTCCATTTTTTTTAACATTTGATATCTTCAATTATAATATGCTAATTGTCTAGTTGACTCTGGTGCTTCAACAAATCTTATGCCTTTGTCTACTTGCAAAAATATTAATGCTAAATCGAAGAAAATAGATGCAAATGTCATTCAACTTGATAGATCTTAGGTACAAGTTGTGGGATAAATAAACAATTTATTTATTAGATTGTCCTCTAAGTCAAGGGTTGATCTCTTTATTGATATTGTGGTTTTTTATATTCATGAGGCATATGGGCTTCAATTGAGAAAATACAAGTCCAAAAAATTCCAAGGATATTTTTCCACAAATTGTTCCCATATGTGGCTCCTATACAAAATAAAGAACTATCAAATTATGGCTAATAGTGATCCACACATGAATTATATGGTTACTGAGATAGAGGCGCCAAATTAACCTATCATTATCACTTAGGAAGAATTGGGAAATTGTTTCTTAAAATTTGGCATTAATTACTACCAAGACATGTTGTCATCTATTTCGTCGAATACCTCGTTGGAACTCCTTCCTTACCGTAGAGCTAGTGAAAATGAAATATGCATTATAGATGTAAATAATTTTAGTTTAGATTTTAATCATGTAAATAATGACTTGTGGATGTTGTATAATGATGGATGAAAAACCTACAATGGAGCTAAAGTGGGCTATATCTTGAAGGATCCAAAAAGAATGAATTTTGTATTTTTCATTGTTTATAATTTCAATGTACTAACAACACTATAGAATATGAGGCATTCATTCTTGGACTAATGAAAGCCATAGAACTGAAGGTAAAGTTTTTGGAGGTAATTGGTGACTTTGAGATTATCACTAGATAGGTACGTAATACTATTAATTTCCTTTCACCTCATTTGAAATACCAACATGAGGTATGGAGATTGATTTCCACATTTAAATATTTTAATATTAATTATGTCTGAGGAATTGATAATGTTGTAACCGATACATTAGCTAATTCCGCAACTAGATTTACTCCACTTAGGGATTATTTCTCTATTGAAATAAATCACAACCATGTTATCCCAGATGATGTAATTAACTTTCGTGTTTTCAATGATGATCAATAGATTTTGGAATTTCTTTCTAATGCAGACATATTCAAAGACACGGCCATAGATGAGGACAAACACAATAATGCCTTGTAGGAAAGAGCTAATGCATGACAGGGAAATCCAATTCCCAAAGGTGTTGTTTCGCTTAATAATTTATTCGCCTTATAAAATTAGTTTAAAGGACCTACTAATATGAAAACCTAGAGTTCAACATTATTGCATGAAAAAATATATCTTTGTATTGAAGAAGCCCTAAGTTCATCAATCTCGATACTTGTTGTTCGTTGGAGGAAAGACGAGCTTTCATTCAACTATTCAAACAGTATCAATACATTTTTTCTAGACTTACAAAGACCTAAAGAAATATAACACATGAATTATCCAACATGTCATTCTAATAAAAGATGGGATCAAGCCTTTTCAACAGAAACTAAGAAAGGTACATATGACACTTGAGTCACTCATACAAGAGGAATTAAATTTTTTTTTGGATGCATTGATTATTTTTAGAGTCAAGCATTCAACGTGGGTCTCAAATTTATTCTCGATAAGGAAGAAACCTAAGGATATCCACATAAGTGTTGATTTCAAAAATCTCAATCGAGCTTCAGAAAAAGATAACTACTCAATTCCCTCCATGGAGTAGATCCTCCAAATGGTTTTAGCTTATGATATGTTCTCTTTATTGGATGTATTTTTTTTCTATAACCAGGTTCTCATTGTTGTGCCAAGTAGATTAAAGGCTACTTTCATAACCAAATGGGGAACCTTCACTTTTAGACTCATGCCCTTTGGACTTATAAATGTCGGAGGTAAATTCCAAAGATAATTGGATGTTGTGTTTATAGGGCTGATTAGTCAGAGTGTGGTGGTGTATCTCAATGATGTCACATTTTTCTCGAAGAAAATATCGACTCATTTATGTCATCTAAGACATAGTTTTAAGCACTACAAAAATACGGTATATCACTCATCCAAAGAAAATATATTTTTCAATGTCTAAAGGGAATCTCTTAGGACATATCATTGTAATGAGTTGTATTACAATTGAACCTGAGCATGTCAATCCATCACTCAAATTATGTATCCAAATGGTAAGAAAGCCATGCAATTATTTTTGGGAAAAAATATTTTTCTTCAAAAAATTATTTCAAATTATTCCCAAATTGTGAAACCATTGCAAGATATGATCAAGAAGGACGTGGTTTATAAATGGAACCAAAAGGAGAAGGAATATTTCACATAGATAAATAAATCCATAGCTAAAGCTCCTCTCTATATTCCCAATTTCGATAAGGATTTCATGTTCTATACTTTTGCTTCATATTCTTCACTAGCAGTCATTTTGACTCAAAAAGATGACCAAGGAAATGAATGACCTATCTTCTTTATAAGTATGGGAATGCAAGGATCAAAATTGAATTATCCTGATATGGAAAAGAACGCTTATGTTGTGTACAAGATTTTCAAACAATTTAGGCTTTATATTAATAAAAATCATGTCATATTGTTCATTCCTCATCCCATAATTAGATCTTTGTTTGTGTCGTAGGAACTATGGGAATGAAGATCCAATTGGATGAATTTCTTACAAGAATATGATCTTCAGTTCAAGCCATCTCCAGCAGTCAAAGGCCATGGATTATGTAATATTTCCACAAGAGCCGCAGATCCACATGAAGAAGAAATGTTAGGATGGGAGAAAGAGATTGAGATGTAATATAATAATGATTTTGCACCCAAAATCAACACACCAGGTATGAAGAATTGAGGAAATATCTAGAACATGAAACTTTTCCTTCTTATTTATTACTAAAACAGAAAAGGGATATCAAATTAAAAGATTCCTTTTATTAGCTGGTCCATGGAGATCTATTTCGAAAACACCATAATGTTGTTTTGTTGAAATGTTTGGAATCTTCTAATGCTAAGAAGGTATTAAAGGATTTTTATGATGGATTGGAAAGGGGACACTATGTCGGTGATAAAACAACACATAAGATTATGAAGGTGGGTTATTATTGGCCTACATTATTTAGAGACTCGTGCATTTGCACATGAATGCTCCATCTATCAAAGATGTGTTGGAAGAGAGATACAATCAACTAGTCCAATCCAACCCATTGTTGTAGAAGAACCTTGTCAATAGTGGGGTTTGGATGTGATTGGGTAAATCATTCTGAATTCCTCAAAGTAGTACAACATTCTCATAGCCACATATTATTTTACATGGTGAGTTGAATTTGTTCTCCTCAAACATGTGAATGATCAAGAGGTAATTCAATTTCTCAATCAAAACTTCATTACCAGGTTTTATGTTCCAACCTCACTCCTCTTTGATAATGCAACTTATTTTTCATAATTAAGGTTATATTTTTCTTTGGAAAATGGGATCATGTTGAAACATTCCGCTATTACTACCCCCAAGGAAATGGACTAGTTGAATTCACCAATAAGAACTTGATCCATATCATCAAGAAAATGATGCTTACGCAATAGTGGAATTGGAATAATGCTCTAATAAATTCTCTCTGGGATGATTGTGTTACTCCTAAGCCTTCTCTTGGTACTTCTCCTTACTTCCTTGTATATAAAAAGGAAGTGATCCGGCCACCCAAAATTTACATCCTTACTTTACAATTATCCCAAGAATCCTGTGGTAGGTCATGTCCAATTATGAAAAGTATGATTGACATCTTCTTAAAACTTGAGGAAGAAATGGAAAAGTCCTAGAAAAGATTTCCTCTCACTAGAACCAAATACAAATATGTTTTGAAAAGAAGTCTACAAGCGATAGAGAATTCAGTGTGGGATACCTTGTCTTGGAGTGGGATAAATAGCATCAAGACAAGGGAAAGCACACCAAGTTCAAATCCTTGTAGATAGATCCATATCGTATCAAATAAAAACTCGGAAAACATACTTATGATTTGCAAACCTTATATGGGAATATTGAATCCCTTCTCGAGAATGGCCAGGACCTAAGATTTTATTTCCACTAGCAGCTTATGCCACACTACTCTCCTCTTTGTACATATTACTTTCATGTAATATTTATTTCATGCATTTTATTTCTTGTCGTGCTTTTAATTTATTGTCATTTCCTTATGCATTTTATTCTCATTCTTTCCCAAAAGTATTTGTACATAAATAAAGGAATTGTATTTAAACAAAGTGTTATGGGACACTATTAATAAGCTGAATGTTTTACAAAGATTGTGGTATTTTTCTCAATCATTGGTTAAATTTATATCTATTTCCATTGTTTAGTATTGAACATCTTTACATGTCAATTATATACATAAGTAAAATACACATTAGACTATGTGGAGAACTCTAATCAACTCGAATGCCCCATATCCTTAATAGGATTTCTATTATTTGAATTGGATTTTAAACTCAAATTATGTTTTAATTGAGTTGACCTAGTGGTTTGAGAAGGGAAAATGAGAAAACATATAGTGATTAAACCCATTTCGGTAAATCTAAAGTCTTTGAAAACAAGAAAAAACCTCTCTTTCCCATAAAATAAGTCAGGATCCCTCATCCATATCGGTACTATAAATGCCTAATAAATAATTCCAAGTGCATAGAAAATAAAAAATAAAATAAAGTGTAGAGGAATGAGAAAGGATTCCTATGCAGATAGGTGATTCAACCAACTTCATTAGGGATATGGATGCTCCATGGTAGTGAAGAAATGCTTGGGATTTCTTAAGTGACTCCACTAGCGCAATGGATTTTTGCTGGCAATGGAGAAACACCAAAGACTAACATTAATTATAAATATATTCAACTCACATATTCACTATCCTAATCCCCTATTGAAGACATTAGTGTCAACTCCTAACTTATGAAGCATGTTTGAAGCAAGTCAATCAAGTAGGGTTGAACAATGAAAATAGTTGGATCTATAAGTCTAAGATAACACTTCAAGAGGATTAGACTTAATATTAGCGTAAATTTAAACAAAGGTTCTAAGGTCCTACTAGTAAATTGCCAATTGTTGTAGCTACTATAACAACCCCAAATTTTTTATGATTTCAAATTTGGATTCCCCCTTGTCAATTTCGTTTCACACTTTTCCTATGATTTTTGAAGACCTAAACCCTCCTTTGACCTAAATTTGGTTGCATTTCATACTTGAAATATTAGCCTTGAAGCATTGAAAACTTAATTTGTGCCTTTATCATAAGTCACAATCGCAACTTGCAATGCTAGTCTACATGGCCTCTGGAAGTGTGATTTGTGACTTAGACTATGAAGCTCATCTTATTAGTCACAAGTCACACATATAATGCCTAATATCTTGACCTGCATCCTCTAGAAATGTTATTTGAAACAAGGAATAAGCCATCATCTTCTTAAGTCACAAATCATGCATTTAGTGCCTAATGGCTTATCGAATGCTCACAGAAAGTGTGACTTGCAACCAAGCCTTCATCATTGCATGCAACAAATACAAGTCACACTTTTAAACTATGACCTCTTTGCACAAGATTTTTTCTTATATAATGAAATTCCTCTCCCCTTATTTCATTATGCATTCAAACACTAGAAGAGTAAGCCACCTATCTAGATAGAAGTTTTGATTATGATTACCTGGTAAGTAATGCCCTTCTCCTTGCCATCATTGTTTATTTTATTACTTGTTGCATATCTAATCGATTCATTTACCCTTTCCTTGAATACTTATATCTTTTACGTGAATTTCCTCTTCTCCTATTTTTTTCCTACCATGAAAACATTCTTCGATCTCTCCTTTGACTATCTAAACCATGCCCTCGCAGAAGCGCTCAAATCCTTACTTGACTCTCAACTTTATCTTTTATTCTCTCAAACCTCACTCCTCATCTCCTATCACATTGATTTCTTCTTGAAATTGTAGACATAGTTCAACATCTCGATTTCCAAAATTTCATGAGATCACGTTGATGAAATAATACGAGTTATTTGTGGAATTATATTGGTTTTTTGGATGAAATCATATGAAGCCCTTTGATTGAGATTGCATATATTCATTTGAGGGAAATTGTATATGTTATTTTCTAAATTCATATGACATATCGGTTGAAACCATTGTGGAATCATATAATTCCATTACAATAGCACTTTCATGTTTCTTACCTTTCATTTGAAACTTGTGATTTGCATGTAAAGATGTCCCTTCTCCAAAATCACAAATTGCACTTACACTTTGTAGTGAGGCTAGCACTTGAAAGTGTGACTTAGACTAGAAATTTGAATCACGACTTACACTGTAAATAGGACTTGTGACTAAGCCTAGGGATGAAACCTGTCATAAGCATGAGAGTCCTAAATCCTTATGTCCCACATCAAACTTTTAACACACGGTGAGACTGTAACTTGAAACTATGATTAATTAGCATAGAGATTAAATCTATGACTAAACTTATATTTAACCCTTACTCAAGTCACAAGTCGCACTTCTATTCCACAATGACATTGTAATTCAAAAATGTGACTTTCTCTACAATTTGAAATCATGACTTGCATAATTTCATTTGTGACAAGATGCTAATGAAATATGTGACCTAACCTTTCCTTCCCAAAATATGACCTAAATATTGTATTTTGGTTTGCAACTAGTGATTAGCTTTTCCATAATATAACGTCTTGTTTCGCTAATGAATATTTTTGAGATATTAGGTATAATTGACTTAGATTTCCTTAGCATATCCTCTTCTTCCCGAGAAATGGTACTGCTCATCATATGAGGATCTGGAAAAAGTTTTGCCAAGATTGAAAGAAGCATAAGGGGGGTTGTAGGAAACCCTCCTAAATTTCCCATATATGGTGATACTACTTTCTATATTGACAAGACAACATAGCTTACATTGGGTGATATATATTCAAAGCTTTCCAGGTATAACATCCCATAGGATGAAGAATACTTACATATGTATATCAATGTGAAGAAGTATTGGCTACATAATTTTCCACACACCCCCTTGTCTTCTTGTGTACAGAGACTATAGAGTGGATCTTTTAGCATGGAGATGAGGAACAATGTATGATCAAGAGTGATAAGGGAGAACTTGTGACATCATTTACAACAATAGATATTTTAAAATTATTATAAGCTTCTCAGAAATCAGGAGACGTTTAGTAGTAGGTGGTTTGTAGCTTCGATGGATCAACTAAGGACATGTTGAAGTCTTGGTGGTAAGAGCCAAGTAAATTTAGGAATAGAGAATATGTGATTTACAAGACTAAATCACTTAGGAATTTTGATCAAATGTTAGTTGTTATGATAAAAAAAATTATGGAAAACCAAGAATGAAGACCTTTTATGAAGCATGGTTTCCTTTGATTCATGCATGTGCCATGAAAGGGATGATCTTAAACTAGGTAAGTATGCTAGAATCCTCCATAAAATCTAATGCCTATGCAGCTAAAAATCTAACGGAGGGTGAGAAGTCAAAATTTTATGTGGCATTTTACCTATTGGATGTTGTGTGTATAAAATGAAACTTTGAAGGGCAAGGTTTGAAATGAATTCCCAAAGAAGAATTATGTGTGCACATATTTCAAAGGTTTATGGAACACGAGGTATAGAGGGATGTATGAGAAGATTGCATAATACTTTATCTCCTCTATAAAATGTATTGTTCGATAAAGAACCCCCATGCATGTTTGACAGAGATAGGGTTTCTTTGCATGATATTTCATATCGGTTTCCTGGTGATGATTATACTTATATTTGAGTGTTCAGTGCTTACAAGCCTCCACATTCTCTGCCTACCTTTATTATGGAAAAAGTGATGTTTCAATAGGTGATTATCAACTTACACATGATTTCCCAATACCTTGGTCAAATCCAAGAAAGCTCCATGGCCTATCTTCCGACTAGTTATTGGATCTTACTCTATTAAAAGTTCCAAGATGCCAGAAGTAAAATCTAAAGAATTGCATCATTTCTGATTTGGTGAGTTAAGTTTCCATATATGAGACCATATGGTATCATCATGGGAAATTACAAAGAAATTGGATATAATAATTTATATGATTCATCCACCAAAGAAGAAGTGGAAAGGGTAAAAAACTTGTATAACTCTTCCAAGGAACTGGAATAATCTCTACAACTTGAAAACGGAGAGTAGTCAAAGCATGAAACTAAAGAGAGAATGAGCTTGAAGGAAAGAGAAGTTATTCTTGAAAGAAAAAAAGACAATAAACTAGAATGTGAAAGCAAAATAAGTAAATGAATAATAAAGAGGAATCTAAAGAGAAGCAGAAAGAAGAAGAGGCTCAACGAAAGCAACAGAAGAAAGAGATAAAGAAGAAACAACAAGAAGAAGAGAATATGAAAAAATAGGAAGAAGAAAGTAAAAGGAAAGAGGCCATAAACAAGACATAGAGATATCAAGGAAGAGGAAAGAGGTAGCAGTAAAGAAAAATAAAGAAGAAGAAGAACAAAATAAGAAAGTAGAAGAAGAAAAAGGAGAAAAGAAGAGGAACAAAGGAAAAGAAAGGAAGAAGAAGAAGCCAAAATGTAGGGAGAAGAATTATCCAAACAACTCGAGCAAGAAATTATTTAAAAGTAACATGAAAACAATATCGCTAAAGATAGTACATTGTAATGTATAGAACCAAAAATGGCACTTCTTACCTTGAATGTCCTACTACCTACTCCTATCATTGGTGGACATTTCCCATCTTAGGATTTAGGCATCATAGTGGAAGAAGAGGAGGAGGTATTGGATCTCTCCAAGCTTACTTTTGACCAAGTCAAGTGTAAGATTATACAATAAATTTGTATATTCTTGGTCAAGAATCCAAGAAAACCTATATCAGTCATTACAAAAAGGGAAATAGTAATGGACACTACAATAAACTTTGGAGTGATCAATTTTGTCAGGACCACTTTTTTAGCTACCATACCAAAGGAAACATAGACATGTTATCAAAATAAGTTAAAGGCTTGAAAGAAAATTTGGCCATTTTTTAGTAGAATAATATACAACTACAAAATGAGAACCAAAATTTGTTCATCTGACACTCCTGAGGTGAGGATTTGCAGGCATCTATTCTTGAAGATGTTAAGGTTCTAGAAGAAGCTATGGAACTTTCTATAATGAAATGTTTGCCTTACATCAAGTAATGGCTCCATTTCCCAAAATGAAAGATGAGTTAAATGAAAGAGGAATGCTAATTCAACTAGCACCCTTAGCAGTTGATCTCATGTATGGATGGAGCATGAACTTACCTAATGCACCTAAGGAATTGACTAGAAAAAAACGGATAGCAACAAAAAAGGATAAATTTGATGTCAAAATCAAGATGCAGTCACATGATAAGTTGATCAATGACATGGAAAAAATAATGGCCGCTAATAAAACCTTGCATAATGGGATGTTGATCTCACACTCCTGAGGTGAGGATTTGAAGGCATCTATTCTTGAAGATGTTAAGGTGCTATAGAATCTATGTAACTTTCCTCTAATGAAATGTTGGCCTTACATCAAGTAATGGCTCCATTTCCCAAATTTAAAGGTGAGTTAAATGAAAGAGGAACGCTAATTCATCTAGCATCCTTAGCAATTGATCTCATGTATGAATGCAGCATGAAATTCCCTAATGAGTCTAAGGAACTGACTAGAAACAACTGGATAACAACAAAAAAGGACAAATTTGATGTTATAATCAAGATGCAATCACATGAGAAGTTGATCAAAGACATGGAAAAAATATTGGCCGCTAATAAAACCTTGCATATTGGGATAGAATCTCTTGTCAAGGTATGCAAAATATCTTCCATTGGTGCATTAGGTAAAACAATATCCAAATAAGAATTCAAGAAAGAGATTTAAGGAATTTTGGATCCAATAAAGAAATCAACTACTAGAGACAATCTAGAGGCTACAAAAGAGATTATTGTGTAGTATGTGGTTGAGCCTGTGAAATTTCACACAAATCCCACAATGTTGTTGAACCCAGTGTAAGATAAAAAAAAATACTTTGATACTTGATGCACTAGAATGCCTCACAACGTATGTAGATGAACTAAAACACAAGATCCTAACAATTTCGAGTGAATACAAAGTTTAGTAAGAATATTTGGTTAGGGATATGCAGGCAAAAGCTCCATATATTTCCATCACCAGGTTAGCTAAATGAGGATGTTTTGTTTCATTAATTTTGATGTAATCTGTATTTTATTAAAAGTAAAATAGAATTTATATTAGAGTATCATAATGAATGTGAAAAGTCATGTGGAAGTTGAAAAGTCATGAGGGTAGGTGAAAAGTCACCCTACCTTTTATAACTATACTCTCATGACTAGATGCAAGGGACATTTAGTTTTGAAATTGACTTGTGCATATTGTTTTGATATTATATATATATTTTTTAGAATTCAAGTGGTATCTTTGCATTTCCACTAGTGGATTTCATGGGAATTTCATGTGATGGTGTTATGGATATTTCACCTTAAATTTTAGAAGCTCTTTGAGCCCAAGTAAACAATTCCTTACATGTGTTATTGAACATTGTGAGACTTTTCTTGTGGTGATTTGATGGTATATGTTTATGCTTCCACGTGTTTATGTTAACAGATTGCATTGTTGATTTAAACACGTATCATACTTGGGATTGTATGTTGTTTATGCTTTCATGTTTGTTATCTTTTAGGAACTAATTTGTAATTGATAAACAAATCTTTCTCTTTATACAAGCATTTTAATTGAATTCTTGCTAACATGCTTCTTTAAGATTCATGTCATGTTATTTACTTGTTGTTATGTCCATAACATCTCATATGTAAAGTTTGCATAAATTTGCTTTAACCTGTATTTATCAAAAGGTTTATTTTCTTTCTAATACTTGTTGTTCATTCTATCCAAAACGAATCATAAAACAACATTGTGGCTACTAGGCCCATAGACCAGATGGGGCTTCTAACACAAAAGGTGTAGAGTCTAGTTGGTACTTTACATTGGGGAGATCCCCTAACTATTGGCAGTGAAATTTGGCCCATCAACAAGCTCATAAAATCTATTGGATGTTATTTTTTGGGTCATCTTTTTAAAGAAGAATTCTTGAAATAGCTTCCTTAGTGGGATTTATATAGATGATAAAATCCTCTGTAAATTTAGTTTTTGCAAGACTAGAGAGAGCTTATGGCATATTCAATGCCAAAAAATCCTTTTGTGTAGTATCATTCCAGTGAAAATATTGATCTTTCTTAAGAAAATTATAAATAGGTTTAATAATTTTAGGAAAATCACATATGAATCTCCAGACAAAGTTAATTAAACCCATGAAGGAATGAATTTCCTTTTTTGACTTAGCTACCAAGAGATTTTGGATAGATTTAATCTAGATCAACATTGATACCAACCTTTGAAATTATATGACCAAGCAACTTTCCTGTAATAACAAAATATTTTCTTGGATTAAAAATATGACAAATTCTCTGCGTCATTGGAAAACTTATCGTAGATTATCCAAATGCTCTTTTTGGCACTTTGAATACATGGTTAAATCATCGAGATAATTTTCCCAACAAGATCATCAAAAACTACTTGCATAGCTCTCCGAAAAGTGGCACTTGCATTAATTAGCCCAAAACGCATGCATTCATAAGCGAAGGTGCCCCAATGAGTGGTGAAAGTGGTTTTATACTTTTCAAACTTCTTAAGATGTATTTGATTATAGCTTGAGAAGTTGTCAATAAGTGACATCATTCGAGATCCTGCAACTTGACGCAAGATAACGTCCATATTATGAATAGTAAATTTATATTTTACACTTGCCTTATTTAAAGCTCGAAACTTGACACATAGGATTATTTTAACGTTCTTCTTCCTAAACGGAACAAATTTTCCCACCCACTAAGAATATTTAATGAAGTTTTCTAATTATTTCTTTATTATTGTTCCAAGTGCAGGGTTGATCGATTTTTACCTTTTCCTAACAAGTTATTTTCTTTAATAGGGATTGTGTGTTGAAATATATTGGATTCAAAAACACATAGATCCTTATAAGGCAAGGAAAATACATATTTGGATTCACGAAATAGATAAAAAAAATGTTTTTCATTTTCAGAACATTAGGACCCAAATTGTAAAAATTTTGGATCTTCAGGAGTCCTAATATTCATAGGTATTGTTTTTCTTATATTTCTCTTTGAATCCTCCATATTTTTTCCCTTCCTATTAGGGACATCACTAGACAAAAATGAGTTCTCTAAAGGGGAAAGATTTATCGGGTACTTATTGTCATTAAGGGAGATAATCTCCTTTTTATCCAAATGTTCATTTTATAAAAAATCACAATTCTTTTCATCGCTCAAGAAGACTTTTCATCCTTCTTTGTTATTTGGAAAGTGAGACCGATAAAACATTGAAAAATATAGTTGGGTCTTTCAAGAAGAATCTGGTTTTGTGGATTTCATGCAAACACAACTAAATGATTAACTAAAGCATTTAATTCCCTATTTACATGTGTGATTTTGAATGAAAGCGATTCAAAAATCATTTTCCATGCAATTTTTGTATACCATTAAAAAAATCTTTAGAAGGAGAGTAAATTTTCTTGACTAAATTGACAACAAGTTCAAAATTTCCAAATATTGTGAGATAACTATAAACAAGGTTCAAATCACGTTCAATGCCAAGTAATAGAGCCTCAAGTTTAGCTATAATATTTGTATAGCTAAACTCAAGTTGATAGGAGTACACATATATTTTTCCAAAAGGGGACTATAAGATAATTCTTGCACCATTTCTCTCACTTGAACATGTATCATCAAAGTGTTCATGCTAGACTTGGTCATTACAATTAGGAGGAGGAGTAGGTGACTACTCACTTCCATGAATAAATATTAAACTCCCAAATATTCTTCAACATAATGAACATGAGGTTGAGGTATGTTCTCAATGTATGGTGAGATCCTTCTCTCTTTAAGAACAAAAATATTATTTCTGTCCTTAGGTAGGGACATATGCATCTCATCGATTCACATGTATCCACCATTTTAGCTGGCCAATATCTTCCTAGAATAATTGAATAATTACTAACATGCATGTAAATCTCTTGGATATTGCAAGTGGTTCTTATTTTAAGGTGGGGACATAATACTAACATTACATCTTAAACCTCACCTATGGTTGCTTGTTGGGTATTATTATAGGCCAACATCTTCTTAGATTTATCCTTAATACACCAAAGGCCTTACTACTTAATTATGATTTTAGAAATTATGTTTGGGAATGACCCACCATATGTTAAATAACCATGGGAAATATTGTCATAGATTCTCATTGAAACATAAAAAGGACGATTCCTAGTGAGATTTTTAGGATTATTTACAACAACAATTTTATCCATTTCCTTTCCTTGCTCTGGGCCCAACTTATTCGAGGCTTGACTTGGTCGACTGGGTCCAATCAAGGTTGGTGGCCAAGACTTATGCTGAAACAAACTTGGTCAAGTCATTAGAACTCCTCCTAATTGAATTGATTTGGGTAGTCAGATGTCAGATTCCCATCACAACTCCATTGTGCTTGGGTTAACTTTGTCCTAACTTGAAAAAAATCTTGTCTTTCTACTTTGGTTTCTTCATCCTCTCTGAAGTTTGTTAAGTATTGATCCTTGCACAAACACCACGTTTAAATGAAATTTCTCCCTCGTTCCCCTCACTTGTCTCTTCTTTGACCTCTCACATAGGGCTATTGTCCTTCCTCTAAGAGTTTCTTATTTTCTACTTCAAAGTCCTCATTCTCCCCATTTTCCAGAGTTGTGATATTGGATCTTCTATTGCACACCATGAACTCATTTTCCTTACAATATTATATTTAACCTTATAAACCTTTTGTATGCATACAATCCCTTGAATTCACTGATTCTCACATAGGCATGTGCATGAAACATGCACCCATATTATTCAATCGAACATGGAAGTGATCGCCCCTTTTTCACAGGATTACACATAGGAATCTAACATACAATATCAACCATCATTTGAGCAATGAATAATGATTCTCATTCACCAAAAAACACCATTATTAATAATAAAAAAATCAAATATGGAGAACATAATGCACATCTCACTAGTACACAAATTAATTCAGGTTCTATTTTAGAGCAATAATTAGACATAGAAAAATTCACTGTGGGCTCACTGCTTGACTCCACCCCTTGGAGTATGAATCTTAGACTCCTAATTCACTCAATAGCTACACCCTCTCTGCCATATACATAATTTCATATACAATATCATTTCCTAGAAATATCTTAACATAATGGCTAAAAATGGGACATATGTCTAACAATTTAAAAATAAGCAACAACTAACTCTAACAGTTATTAAATTGGAAAAGGACCACTTGGACAATCACTAAAAAAAACTAACACCTCAGCTTAATACTTGACACTATTTACAAAATACACACTTTTCCATAAGATCAACTCACCAAAACACCCAAACAACACAACTATTCTTGATTCTTCTAGAATTAGGACAGAGGCTTGTATATTGAACTCCCATTTCTAAATTTATACAAATTTATAGTAGGAAAATTAAAATTTCCTTTGAAAATTCCATGACCCCCATTTTGGTATAAACAAAAAGAATGCTCGAGGTTGATGTTCCTGCATCAGACTCCCCAAGTGGAAAATGTTTTACCCCTGGTCAACTGTCTTCAATCTGTTGAATCCTCCTGGGTCCTAAACTTTGTGTTGTAGTTTCCCACTTTGTTTGCCTTGCTGAATTGTTGTTGTCCTCATTTTTCCTATATCACATACCTTACTTTGCAGTTATCCATCCATCTATTGTTATCCATTTATTTATCTCCATTGTGGTTCTACTGTGGGATCTAATCTCTCTATGTCCTGCACCTTTTTTTGTTGTTGTTAAGTCTTTCCTCTACTGATAAGATCTTCTGTAGTCCACCTCATGCTATAACTAGCTACCTATTTTCTCCTATAGTACCACTACTCATGTACGCCCTTCACCAACATCTTCAACTTCCTCAATTCAATGTCCATCCCGTGTTGAACCCAACAAATCAATTGTAATAGTATTCCAAAAAGCAATGTGGATATAGCTTCCATTCCATCTCCACTATCATCTTCAACTAGCATCTCAGTTCTATTGATTCTCTCTCTTGTTGGTTTTATTTTCCACTGGGATGCCTTCCCCATAAGTACTCCATTTATTCTAGCTTTTGTGGCATTTATGTATTTTTTTGTGATTATTTGGGTTGAATTTTCCTTCTCGACTCTCATTCTATTTCTTGGGAAATGTGATTCCTCTGTGGTTCCATCACTTTGATTTTCTTCTTCTTTAGACAATCCTACATTCTTTTCTTGTCCATGATCTTTTTCAATTGTTGATGTCCTGGTCTTTCCATAGTCTCACACTCTATTTTGTTGTCCACTTTGTTAGGATCTTATGATTCATAGGATCTATTGATGATTGTAAGTAGATTTTCATATGATAAGATTGTAAACAATGTTTTATTCTGCAAATTATTTCCAAGAAAAAAAATAGAAAAAGAAAAATGAAACCTTTGAAAAAATCAAAAGTATGCTAGCAAGTCAAAATGTAGCATTAAAGGTTAATTATGTTTATATTAATTAATTGCATCATTTAATCATGATTATCATAAATTGTAATAAATTTATGGTTGGATGCAACACTTTTGTCATTTGTAATAACTTGTGTGCAAGAAACAATGACCATGATTCAACCTGCGAGGATCAACAACGAGTGATTGGGTTCAGCCCCTCCCATCCCCTATGACAGCTAATCATTGGGGAGGTGGGTTCTGAAAATCAGGTTCCCTATTTCCCTATTTTGCAATGTGGCATCCTCTCTACCATTTCGCAACCCCCCTACCTAAAGCCATTTACTCCCTTGACCACACTTCCCCCCCCCAAAGAAATTCACTTTCCCGCACCTTCCTTCCACACTTATACGTCAATTATTTCCACCAACCATGTGCATCTATGTCACCTCCCACCTCCATGTCATATATCCATTTCATCCCACTCCCACCAGATCAATAGTGAACGTCAGCAATTAAAGTCAACACTGAGTTGGAAAAATGGTCAATTAAAACTATGTTTTTTCCTATACAACACAGTAATTTCGAGCATTGTTTCCAAAAGAATAAGAATGATTTTCTAAAAATAGAAAGACTTTTTTGTTCAGAACAAATCCATTTAAAAAATCCTCTCTCAGGTTTCTAACCGCTATTATGGTTTCAGAGGTTCGAATGAATCTTGAAAGGCATATTTTCCACAATTTTCCTATTTTAAATCACCATTTTCAAATATAGTTTTTGAACCAATGGAAATAAATTTTTAAAAATTGAAATAGGTTTTATTGAAAAAGTTCTCATCTACTGAAACCTCTCTCATTTTTTTCACAGTTGTCATGGATTGAGATATTCAAAGGGATCACCGCACCCTATTTTTTAGAATATCATGAGAAAAAAGCTCATGGACAATTAGTAACTTGGATTCTACCTCATCAAAGTAGAATTGCTATCAAATTCGACTCGATGTTCCTTATCACCATAAATCCTCAAAGATGGTGCCAATTGATTTAGCAATTAAGATATCCTATATTTTAGTTATATTTTTGTAACACATTTTTGAGATATTTGTAATAAATCTTGATATTTCCAATCAATATAGTTTCTTAGAATTTGTATAAATACTTCATAATTTGAAGTAATAGATGTTGGGATTCATTTTAAGAAACACTACCATTGATTGTAAAGTTGTTTACTAAGCTAAAATGGCCATTTTCATTAATACAAGAAAGTTGTTACATGATTCATGTGTCATAACTGTGTGGTGAAGCGCTTCTTGTTGTAACCTAGTTTATTCTTTTGTTTTCATATGTCTTTCATTTATTTATTGTTTTTAAGAAAAATAAGTTCATAATTTGTTTCAATACACTCTATTTTGGTTTAAAGAAATAATCAAATTTCTCCATTGAAGTTTAAATATAGAATTAAGGTAACAATGCTCTATATTTGAAGTGATCCTTAATCTTTTCTTCCTTCTCCATTTCATAAACTACAAAGATCCAGCAACATGCCTATATTTCCGTATTACATTTAAGCTTGATATTTCTGCAGATTGATCACTCTAAGCTCCTTTGACTCCATAGCCCAATAACTTTCCTTGTTATTCCAACCAAACTATTTTAAAAAACCAAACCCTGAACTTTCACAACTAGCCTAAAATCCCGAAGAAAACAAAGCTAAATTTGACAGAGAGATCCCTCTCTGAGTTTAGAAGGGCTAGCTTCTAAAATTAAAAATGGTTTTGTGGTTACCTTTGGAATTTATTTTACAAAATTAATAAATTACGAAGTGCTCACATATTAGTGACCATACTAGGGAGCTGAGGTTTCATCATCCTCAAGAAAGAGTATCAAGTTTCAAATCTGATTACTGATGGTGGATAATGATTAGACACAAGAAGGTTGAACCATGCACCTGGAAACTCCAATCAAGTTTCAACGTGATCCAAAGAATCCATTGTCAAATAATCTAGATTGCAAAACATTCATGGCAACTCCACTGCACACTGATCAAGTTTCTTGCTAAACAAGATGTCAAGGTATGTGGCAAACCCTATCTCTATTGAAGGTTTCAAGGAATCTGGGATAATTTTGATGATGATCAAATTGATGAGGCTTTCTCATATTTTTTTCCTATTTATCTAGAGAAATGCAAATGTAGCTCTGAAGTTGAGACCATAGTTTTAGCAGAATTTGATGACAAATTGAGAAGGATCTTCAAGCCTTACAAGTTCAAATTCAGGGCCACAATTTACAATGTAAAAATCATTTCTTTGAGAACCTTTATTAGCCAAAACAAGAAGTGGTAGTGCTGAATTTTATATTGAGATTGAGGATTGTTTTGAGAATAGATTTGATGACTTTTAGCTGAAACTGTATGATGGTAACGAAAGAATATATGAACTACCCAAGCATGACCATAAATTTTCATAATACTTTGAAAATCAAGCAGTAAGTCATGCCTTTCATGATTCGATAGTTGTCTATATGGAAAAATTGTTCACTACATAGTTCCAATTATGTTTCTGTTGTGAAGATCAAGCTTACAAATAGTTTCAGTGTCCTTACAAGCTCTAGTTTTGATTCTTCTTAAACACGGTGAAGGAGCCCAAGTATTGGATCAAATTTTTTATTGGTTATATTGGAGGTTTTACATTGCTTGAAATCAATAATTTGGTTCTCAGTTGTTAGAATATTATTTTCTATACATAAATAAGCTTACTGGGCAAGCACCTTTTTCAGCATTTAGTTTACAATTTGTAGTATTTAGTATCATTTTCGGTTTGCAACAAAGTTTTTAGTTTTCAATATATAGTTTAGATTTCAGTTCGAAGAATGGATTTGATTCAGTTTGAGGATTATAACAGATTATCAATTGATTTTCAGTTGCAAAGGTTTCATGGCAAAGCATGTTGCAAACTTGGGATCAACCCAATGGATTAGGCTACTAGTCTACAATATTCTTGACACCTCACAGCGAGGATGTCATCCCCCATTAGAGCCACTGTTGGGGTCCTATGATTCATAGGATCAATTGATGATTTTCTGTTGATTTTCATATGATAAGGTTGTAAAGAATGTTTTATTTTGCAATTATTTCCAAGAAAATTAAAAATGAAACCTTTGAAAAAATCAAAAGTATGCTTGCAAGTCAGCATTAATGGTTAATGAAGTATGTTTATATTAATTAATCGCATAATTAATCATGATTATCATAAGTTGTAATAAATTTATGGTTGACTGCGACACTCCTGCCATTTGTAATAACTGGTATGCAAGAAATAATAACCATGATTCAACCCGCCCAGATCAATGGCGAGTGATCGGGTTCGGTCCTTCCCATCCCCTCCAACAATTAATCACCGGGGGGGTCCGAAAATCGGGTTCCCAAATTTTCCTAATTTTGTGACATGACATTCCTCTTTTCCATTTCGCAAACCCCCACCCCCCCACTCCTCCCCAACCACTAAAACCATTTACCCCCCTAACCCCCCCTCGAAATTCACTTTCTCGCACCTTCCTTTCGCGCTTATACATTAATTATTTCCACCACCCATGTGCATCCATGTCACTTTCGACCTCCAAGTCATATATCCATTTCATCCCACTCCCGCTAGATCGGTATTGAACGTTGCCAATTAAATTCAGCACCAAGTTGGAAAAATGGTCAATTAAAACTATGTTTTTTCCTATACAACATAGTAACTTTGAGCATTGTGTCGAAACAAATAAGAACAATTTTTTCAAAATAGGAAGAGGATGTTTTCCATAACAAATCCATTTTAAAAAATCTCTCTCATTTTTCTAACAGCTATTATGGTTTGGGAGATTCGAATGAATCTTGGAAGGCATATTTTCTAGAATTTTTCTATTTTAAGTCATTGTTTTCAAATACGGTTTACGAACAGTTGGAAATGAATTTTCAAAAACTGAAAGAGGTTTTTGCTGGTAACATCCTCATATACAAAAAATTCTCTCATTGTTGGCACATATGTCAAGTATTGAGATATTCAAAGGGATCACTAGACCCTATTTTTCATAATTTTGTGAGGAAAAAGCTCATGGATAGGTAGTAACTTGGATGCCACCTCATCAAATTAGACTTGATATCAAATTCGAATTGTTGTTCCTTATCACAAGAAATCCTCAAATATAGTGCCAACAAATTCAATAGTTAAGATATTCTATATTTAGTTCTATTTTTGTAACACAATTTGAGATATTTGTAATAAACCTTGATATTTCCAATCAAGATATTTTGTTAGAATTTGTATAAATAATTCATAATTTGAAGTAATAGATGTTGGTATTTGTACTGAGAAAGACTACCATTGATTGTAAAAAAAAATTTATTGTTCTCAAGTGGCAATTTGCATTGATACAAGAAAGTTATTACCTGGTTCATGTGTCATACCTGTGTGGTGAAGTGCTTCTTGTTGTAACCTTGTTTTTTCTTTTGTTTTCATATGTATTTCATTTCTTTATTGTTTTTAAGAAAAACAAGTTCATAATTTGTTTCAATACAGTCTGTTTTGGTTTAAATCAATAATTGATGTTTTCCACTGAAGTTTAAATATAGAATTCAGGTAACAATGCTCTATATTTGAAGTGATCCTTAATATTTTCCTCCTTTTCTAGCAGCATGCCTATCTTTCCTTGTTACACTTAAGATTTATATTTTTCCAAATTGATCTCTCTAAGCCCCTTTGACTCCATAGCCCAATGGATTTCCTTGTTGTTCCCACCAAACGTTTTTAAAAAACGAAACCCTGAACTTTCACATCTAGCCTAAAATCCCAAAGCAATCTAAATCTGATAGAGAGATCCCTCTCTAAGTTTAGAAGGAATAGCTATTGAACAATCTAGGGAAAAGTAGTGTAGTGTGACTCTTCATTTCTTGATAAAAAATTGTGGAGTCTTTTTACTTTTCTTGTTAGATTATTCTTATTCTTCTTATTAGTGCATATTTGTGTACTTCATCAAACTTATATCAAAACATAAAAACAAGAACACAATATGTTGGCTCTCTGTAAGGGCCAAAACCTCTCTTCTCTTGAGAGGAAAACCCTTTAGTTAACTTCTCTTATTTAAGCTTCTATTGATCAATGCCAAACCCTAGACCCGTGACTAAGAGATCCTCCAAGTACAAGTCAAGTCTTTACAACTTTCTATGCCATATACCTCAGCACTTCTTCCGACATTTCTTCTAACACTTTGTTCTCCACCACTTTGTCCTCCTTCTTCCGGAACTTCGTTCTCTTATGAATCTTGTCTAGAAATAGAGCTTCTTGAGTGAGTCTTCTCAGTGAGGTGTTCCTCTTCTATTCCTTGCACAAGTAGACTTCAACGTTGACTAACTGAGATCCTTATTGAGATAAGAGAGTATGACAGTGATGTTGTTTTTCTGCCCTAGTTTCTCGCACGTGTGGGAGGATTACTAGGTTCATATGCTCTTCTCTCCTTCACTTGAGTGTATTCCTTCCATGTTGGAGTAGGAGGCCTTTGTAGGCCTAGTTACTAGCCCAAACAATGAATAATATACAACTATGCTTTTACTGTTGATATAGCCGCAAATTGTCCTTCATTCCCTCGCACGTGTGACTATGTATACCCTAGAAACAGTCCCTTAATTTTCATTGCTCTTCCTCTTCTATTCACTGCCCTAGTAGACCCTTTACCTTGGCTTCCTTCGACCTTCTTGTCCTCTCTGTTTCTTGTGAATTTCATAGCTTGAGTAGTTCGTTCTAATTGGGGTGGACAACCTCTATAAATAGAGGATTGTCCCTCCATTTAAGTTGACTTGTAGGCTGACTTGACTAGCTTCTTTTAGGGTGAATTTGAGGGTTGTTTGTAGGCAGACTTGATTGGCTGCTTTTAGGCTGACTGTGAGGGTTGTTTGTAGGCCGACTTTGAGGGCAGATTGTAGGATGATTTGTTGAGCAATTTGTGGATAACTTCCATGGTGGTGTAGCACGCTTGAAGGAGCTTCTTGAAGGTTCCATTGCATAGGAGTATGCTTGACTTTTCTTGGAGGTTTTATCTTTGACTTTAATACATATTTATACATGGCATAACATTCGCTTAAGGCCTTCAATAATTTCTCTTGACTATTTGACTCACCTATAGCACGTTGACATGTGTTAGACTTACTTCAATGAGCAAGAAGTTCACTGACATATATTATAAAAATAATATTTCTTTTCTTGAAAAAGTACAAATATCAAAAGTACATTTATGAAGACTGAACCTAGTTACACTTCCTTCAACACTAGCTTCTAAACTTAAAAGTGGTTTTGTGGTTACCATTTCAATTTCTTTTATAGCATTAAGAAATTACAAAGTGCTAACACACTTTCCTTATGAAAATAATCCCTTGGAGTTAGCCAAATCCTCTTTCTTGTCGTCTCCTTCAATTATTTGTACCCTTCCTTGGGCACTTTCAACATAAACATCATACTATGGATACAACTCACATGTGCTTGTAAACATTTCATGACCTTATTTGTTTTCCCACCATCCAACAACCACTCTAGGAAGTTTAGAACAATTGATTGTCTCCTCCATGGATACCTCATGAGGGATCATCCTTATCTCATATAACCAACTTTTAGTTGTCCTTTTCCATCACACTTGATTGAAAATTATGCTCTTCTTTCAGTCTTCATCTTGGGGAATTCACTTGAAAATTGAGTGACAACTACCTCTTCTTGTTGTTCCTTGTATCATTCCTCAATACCTGCATCCACAACTCTTGTTGTTGAACCAAAGTTTCTAATTTTAGAAATAATATTAGAACCTATGGCCCACTAATGACATACTCTATGCAGTAATTTCCAAGCCAATATTGAAACATTAGACTGAGTAACCAATCCCCATACAAAATGGCATCAAGATGTTTCTCTTATCCTCACTCTCTGAGGACCAAAAGCCCTTCATGAAAGTGCTCACTCATGGCTACATCTTCTTAAAGTTCTCTTTCTTGGTTGTATTCGAGAGGTAATCCTACCTCCTTCCTTGTTCTAACATAATCTTGATTATGTCCTTCATCTCTCCCATGGATACTTGACAACTACTTGTAGATCTGTCCTCCTTGTTTAACTTTAGGGAACAATTTTATTTCTCCCCGCTTCTACCTTTGAGGAGATACTTCATCATATCTTTAGGATTTTCACCATTTGTTGTGTTAATCAAACTTTCTTAGAGCAACTTAGTGCTCTCATTCACCTTTTGGACCAGATATCCATTATCCTCCCTTGCAAAACCTACATTCATACAAATTTCACCAATTTTAAAAACAAAAGACCTTTTAGCTTCACTTGATGCCTATGTCACTAGTTATTTTGTTGGTTTTTCCTATTGATTTATCATGAGACTTTCACTTGGTGTTTCATGATCATCTCCTATTTATAGTTCCCTTTGTTGCTTTGGAATTTTCACATAGTTCAAGAGAATTTCAGACAATCTCTCCTCATCCTATTTTCTAAGGATGTCTCCTTCCCCTTGTTTGATGATTGGTAGCTCGGGGAGAAATACCCTCCTTAGTGATCCAATCCTAAAAAACTCTCTAAGTTTTCATGAACTCTGTAAAATTCATGCCAAATTTTCAAAGTCTTACAAAGAACAAGCTTATCAGAAATATCCTTGAAACAGTTGTAATTTGTGAATAGCATGGAGCAACGAGGACCCTCAGTCAAGCGCGTAGACTGTTGGCCCATGGTAAAATGCGTTGTCATGAATTGGAAAAATGGGAGGTCTTTTTGAGAAACGGGGATGGTTTTTGATATGCGATTAGCGACAAGTCGCTAATTTCATATCGACAGGAAAACCCCTCAGAGAAGGAAAAGCCACGTGCAACCCAGACTCAAAAAGTTATAAAACATAACGAATATCGTTTCGATTGCATCAGAGGCGGGGTCACATAAAACCAGTAGGATATCAAAAGGGCTTCGAGGTAGTAAGCGGTTTCAACCAAGTCCCGCCCAATGCCACACAACGAGTGACACATGTCCGGTGGAAGAGATAGAGAACCGCCCACATCGAATGGGTAAACATATGTGTTACTTACCTGCCCGATATGAACAATGATCATAGGATCTAGAGGCTCCAAATCGACGATGGAGATGCAATCCGATGGATGACCGGATTTAATGGGGTAAACTGGCAGAGTTGTATAATATTTGAAGTCCAACGTGGATGATGTGTTGGCATAAGATCGTGTTTGCGAGCATTCTTGGAGTTAATGGTAAAAACGGTCGTTTCAAATATGTCCAAGAGAATTGAAACTTGGTTCATTATGAAATATGTGGCCACCTCCCTATGAGGCATTACGCAATGTTGATTAAGCAAAACAGAGGGATTCAAATGGATAGAGGCAGGGGAACCGAAACGCCGAGAAGCGGAAACGAATAGTCAGAAAGTAGATTGGCTTAAAAGCCACGAACTAACAGAGAAAGAGGCATATTTAGTTAGACACAGAAAGCTAAGAGCAGAAAGAAGGAGTCGAGCCGACCTATAGAAGCGTAAGGCAGCATTGAGCCAAACATAACCAGAGAGAGTTAGAGAGTCTCTGTGTACTCCAGAGAAGGCTTGAGAGGTTCAAGTGAACTCCTCTGTATATGTTTGTCACGTATGAGTCTCATATTGGGCTCATACTACTGTGACCAATAGAGGTCGATTTTCAGTAAGGAGAGTCTCTCTACTCCAGAGACTTGGGGGGATCCAAGTACAGTCCTATTGATTTATGTCTATTGTGTGAGACTCAAACTGAGCTCACTATTGTAAAAACTCTGCTTTGAAAACATAATAGAGAGGCCACCACTGAAGGCTAGACTGAGAGATGTAGCCCAGGAGTATTGGGTGAACTCCTTATTAAACTTGTTATGTTTACATGTTTACCTATTATGTTTTTTTTCTAACTACTTCAGTGCATGTGTATTCTGTAATCTTATCGATCCATTGCATAAAACAACATAGGTACATCCATGCACATGAGTTTGTAATACCTTAATTAATTGCCTTGGATCAATTCTAGATCAAGCGGTATCAAAGCTCTAGGTTGTTAAGGTTAGGAAAGCTTGTGGTGGATTTTGTTGTTGAATGCTAACTAGGACAAAGCTCAAATTAGGAGAAGGAGAGTTGGTTGAAGCTAACCCAGAAATTGGAAGAGTCTACCCTAAGAGGGAAATGTCAGAAGAAAGTCTCTTAGAATCAGACTCCCAATTCATGGATAGTTTCATGAACATGAGATCCATGGTGGAGGAAATGTATAGAGAATTTAAGAAGGGAGAGAAGAAGATTCAACAAAATCCAAACAAGATAAAGGAGTAGAAGAATCTCTCCTCCATGACCATTCTAAAGGAAAAGGGAAAGAAGAAAAGTTGCCCACACCTCCTAATAGCCCTAAAAATAAAAAGAAAACATCTTTGATTAAATTAGATGTTAAATTTTATTTGTTGATATATGATGGAGAGTTGAATGCAGAGAAGCTGTTTAGTCAATTTAGTGCGTCCTAAATTGCTACACAAGTTATCAATCTGGGAGTCGTAAACTGATGAAGTGTAGTGCACTGTATGTGCAAGAGAACCCTTTTCTTACCTCACTGTTTTCAGTTTTTATCTTGTTTTGGGGTTTTGTTCTTGTTGGTCACCTAAAGTGTTTAATGCAAATGGAAATCCTATTCTAAAGTTTTAAGAATACTTTTAAAGATCAAGTGTGGATGGATAATTGAAGACAAGGTTTATGCTTCTTATGGTAATTTCCAAACTTAGAACTTCAAAGATCTTGAAACATGTTGTCTACAAAATAAGAACTTTGAACAAGAATGTAAACATGCAGCTACATAAATCAAGCTAAAGATGAAGTACTGAAAATGAGGTTACTGTCTCTATTGTCCATCCTAATTACAAAATTGAAATCTAATAAACTATTGCACTCAAAACCAAAAAATAAAAAATAAAGAAGCTGGAAACTAGTCACTGATTTCACCCATAATCACAATATTTCGTCAATTAACTTCTAAAATGGGGTTAAGCTAAAGACTCTGGAAATATCATCATATGGGATGAGAGAATGAAATTTAAATTATCTAATTTTAGACTAATGAAAGCAAAATCAATTACTTCATCTATAATCACAATAGCTCGCCAATTAACTTCTAAAATGGGGTTAAGCTAAAGGCTCCGAAGATATCATCATATAGCATGAAGAACTGATATCTAAGCTATCTACTTGTAGGCTAATGGAAGAAAAATCAAATTACTTCACCTATAATCACAATACCTTGCCATTTAACTTCTAAAACGGGGTTAAACTAAAGGCTCCTAAGATATCATCATATAGCATGAAGAACTGATATCTAAACTATCTAAAAGTAGTAAGCAAATCTCACTTAAATAAAAGCATAACAACTGGAATTGAAAACTAAAGTTCAGAAAAGGAAGCAAGTCTAGGATCACCACTTGATGCAAAAAACTATGAAAAATCTCGAGCATAACCTATTCTGAAATGCACTGATCAGCGTTAGTGGAAAACATAACAAGCTGCAAAATAATGTTTAGGATTAGAACGATTAAAACCATAAACAAAACATGAGAAAGGTACAGCTTAAATAAGAGGAAATATACATGAAAAACTATACAAAACAAAAGAAGAACCTCAGCCACGCAGGGGCCCTCTGCACAACCTTGGACTAATACGTTGTCACTTCAAACCACACTTTAAACAACCATGTGAAAAGAACAGAGTTTTTGTATTACGAAACAGAGGAATATGTCTCTCGGTTACACAATAGAAAAATAACGCTACATCAATAGTATCAAGACTAACTATCTGCATTGAAAATGCTTATATTTATAGAGGAAATAGATAACTGTTTTTTAGATAAATTTCTTCAACAATGGACATGTGAATAGGTCAGAATCTGAGGATTCAACCTCTCTGTTGCCGTGAGCAGTAAATCTACGCAAAGTGGATGTTGGATTGCGTTATGGAGATGGCCTGTAGGTGGCAAAAATGGATCCACGAGTTCAGGAGTGGCTTGGGCTTCTTTTACGCTTAGGAACAGAGTCTTAGTTATCGCAAGACTCTTTATTGACCACCCTTTGACCGGTACCTTTCTTCACGAATTCGGCTAAGCAAATAGGACCTCATCCATGTGTGGATCATTCCTGAGCTACCCATGTGTCTTGTTTCTCTTACAGACACCTGTAACCTACAAAACAATGAAAACAGCTGCGGAATTGTGAGTTAGCGGTGGAAAGTGGCTACATTCCGTGGCTGATAAACAAAACCTAGATCAAATAGTACACACAATCATATAATTTGAAAATAACTAAAATGTACTCTTGAAATCAACATGTAACAACTTTTGATAGCTTAGGGCACTGATATGGGAAAATAGAAGGGAAAAGGTTTAAGAAGGTGTGTGGAAGAGAGGTATTTTTGGGGCTCAACATACCCCCACTGTGAAGATGTTGCATGTCCTCATGCAACCAAAATTGTAACTATCCTCTCTTCAATTCATCTGTTCTGAGACTTCTACTAAGACATCCAGCCTTTTCTTCTTCTTCCTTACTGTCACTGTCATCCTGGGCTTCATCATGAGGCATCTGTACTTGAGATTGATGAGGGCTCTATTCAACCTCCTATTTTTCTTCTTCAGTTTTCTATTTTTCTTGTGCCATAATCCTAAATGTTTCATGGTATTGTCATGGATAATTTTGTCCAATTTATTTTGATCTTTTAGTGTTTCATTTTCCTTTTGGATATGTCTGTTCAAGACTTCGAGCTCATAAATTTCTTATTTTAATGAATGGATCAAAGTTTCCTGAGTTGTACCTAGCTGATTAGATGAAGTCCCATGTTCTGTTGTAGTCTTTTCTAATGATTCAATGAAGTCATACATTTGTTACTGAGTTTGATCAATTTCTGGTGTTGTCTTCCTTGGACTGGTTTCAAAATCTAATTGGGGAGAAGGAGAATACTATGGAATTTGGTCGGGAGGAGTGTTTTCTGGTAACTGATATGGAGTTTCACCTCCTAGGTCTATGAAGTGAGCTCCTTTGATTTGCGTTTTCTTCAATTTTCCCTTTAATCTAGAGATCCTTCTTAAATCTTGTGAGCTTGTGTCTCCATTTTATATGCTCTGTTTCTCCTTTCCTTTTCTTTTGCCTTAGTTGACTGTTTCTTAAGATGAAGTCTCTCAGAAAGCAGTCAAGCACTTGCTCTTCTTCTGAAGAAGGCTCGGGAGTCTAGTAAATATCTTCAATGTTCCTCTTTCCTTTTTGTTTTAATTGTTTTCTAACCTCAGTCAATGTTTCAGAAAACATTTCTTCTTTACTGGTTTCCTTGGTCACACTAGTAGGAGTATCTTGTATTGTTAAATTTGTTCTTGTTCTCCTACTTTTCTTTGTTGAACTTCCCTCAGGCACTTCAGCAGTCTTGGAAGAAATTCCTAACTAATAATTTTTCCCATGTATCTTTCCTCTCTTTCAAATTATTCTCAACCAGGATCTTAATAAGGCCACGATGGTAGAGACGAGGCTCCACATCACCTATATTCTTTTGCACAGTAGTAGACATTTTTCTCAAACTACTCAATAAGAAAGAAGGAAGATTGATGGTTTCATTCTCCAAGAAATTCATTAATAATCTTATATGGTACATGTACATGGAGCCATACCTGCCCGCACATGTAATGAATTTCTGAATTATTAACAACAGACTAGTCCAGTTTTCCTTTAAGGCTGAAATAGAAATTCCTCATTTAAAAATTGATATGTCCATACCTGGATTATGAAGAATAACCCTCCAGGCATTTTCATCGAAGTCCTTACTCTTAAACCATTGTTCTCCTTCTTTTGGAAGCTCTGTTGCTGCTACAATGGATGACTCTGTTACTGGAAATTTGATGTCCCCAATTTTGACTTCCATACTATTGAAGGATCTTGCAAACATTTTTGTGACTTCCTTATTATGACCTTTCAACTTCTGAATAAATTGCAACCATCTTGCCTTCCTCAACATTCTCTTTAGCTGCGGATATCCCTCCATAAATTTAGCTCCATCAGGCTCTGTTCTCACTATAAGATCCATTCCTCCTTCTTACTGCGAAGATATGTGTGTAGAAGATAGTTTTACGAGAGTAGAATGGTTATGTGAGCGGAAAATGGAAGAGGGCTGCAGAGAAAACCAGTGGTTTCAAAGCAGGAAGAATGCGGATCATGCAATGAGAGTGGGTTCACAGAGCAGAAGTCTGTGTAAAACAAACCATGAACCGAAAATTGTAAATCCCAGTGTAAAAGTGTGGAGGTAGAGTGAAACTGGCGAAACTGAACAGAGGTTGAAATAAAAGGCTGCAGATTGGATGTCAATGGGTTCATAAAAAGGCTATGAAGTGGAACGTCAGTGGAAGAGAGTCGTAGTCAATCAGCTCACGTCTACATGATTAGCAGTTTTGACAGGTGTAATGCAGATGTACAATTAAGTACGAGTTAAACTCGGGAGAAGATTATGAGACTGTTAGGATTGATGCGGAGGATATGGTGGAGTTAAGGTAGCTATCAATTCAAATCATTACACATTATGTAGCTTGTGATTTACAAACTATACAAATTATGTGTTTGAAATGCTATTTGAAAATGGTTTTGCTCATACCTTGGAATCATACCTCTTTCGTTTGGCTAACTTTTACTTGGCTGCCTCTGTAGGTGCTTTTAGGCGCTGACATTTTCAAAAGATCTTCTTGTTTCATACCTGCATCTTGCTTTTATCATTATGTGGCTAATCACTTGGCTGTCACTATAGAGTAACAGGGGATTAGCTGCGGGATCATAATTTAGCTGCGAAAATTGACATTGTGAATAACATATGACTTGGCGAAATGGATGGAAATGAATGGAAATGAAAAATGACTGTATGAATGATATATGGAAAGGTGAACACGTACATAAAAATAAAAGGAATTTTATTGGTGGAATGTTGTGGCGAGATGGAGTGAAATGAAATGGAATGGAATGAAATAACTATGAGTGAAATGAGAATTTCTTTTTGGAAAATATAGGGCGTTAGAAGCTTCTGATTTTCACCCTGTATTTTTTGCATAAGACTGTCAATCAGTGATTGGTTTTTAGGCTTATACATTATTATTATTATTATTATTATTTTTAGATGATGATGAAAAGAACAAAGACTAGGCTGGTGGAGAAGAATGATTCTTCTTCACCAGCCTCATTGCAGAATTATCTTGAAATATTTTGATAAACTTATCCTTTGAGAGTGGCTTATGATAGATCTTCAACCAGTGACCATTCACAATGAGAGGAGTTTGATGCTCATCAATTGTTTTGATTCTTACTGCTCCATTTCTAAAAACTTTTTCAATCTCATATGGCCCAAGCCAATGAGTCTGAAATTTACCTTGAAAATCTTTGAACTTGGAATCAAATAGCAATGCCCAATCTCCTTCTTGAAACTTTTTGTCCTTGATGTATTTGTCATGGCACTTAGCTCTTTGATGTTGAAATAGACCAGTTATTTGAATTGCTTCTTGTCTGATCTCATCTAGTTCATTCAAATGCTCTAGTCTATGCTATTGGGCTTCTGATATATCCATTCCCAATTGAACTGCCATCATGAAAGTTTTGACTTGGAACTCAATGGGGAGCAGAACTTCCTTCCCATAAACAAGTTCATGGGGAGTGTGTCCTATTGTGTTCCCTGATGTAGTTTTGTAGGCACATAAGGCTTCAAGAAGACTTTCTGCCCAATCTCTTCTGTGTAGATGCATAGTCTTGGTAACGATGCCTTCAATTACTTTTTTTGTGGACTCCACTTGACCATTTGCTTGCGAATGATAAGGAGTGGATTTCCTATGCTTGACCTTGTACTCTTCCATCATCTTCTCCAGCATTCTGGATGTGAATTGACTTCCCTAATCTGTACCAATTTCTCTTGGAACACCAAAGCGAGTACAAATATCCTCATAAAGAAAATTAACTATTGAATTTTCAATAGCAGAAAATAATGCTTTGGCTTCTACCCATTTAGTGACATAATCAGTGCATACCAATATATACTTTTTTTTCTTGGATGGACAGTTAATAGGTCCAATAAAATCTAAAGCCCATTTTTCAAAGGGTTCAATGAGTACCTGAGGTTGTAATGGCATCTCATTTGAAGGGGTAGGTTTCCCTACCCTTTGGCAGCTGTCACACCTTTTGACATATTGTTTTGCATATTTGAAGAGGGATGGCCAATAATATCCTAAACAAAGGATTTTATAGGTTGTACTCTTGTCAGCAAAGTGTCCACCGCATGGTTCATCATGACATGCTTTGAGAATATCAGGCATTTCATATTCCCTGACACATCTTCTGATCACAAATTCTGGCCCTGTTTTAAACAATTCATTAGAAATCCATGAATATCTTGAACTTTCCTGAATAATCTTTCTTTTTTCACTAGGAAATAAATGTGGAGGTAGTTTCCCTATAACCAAATAGTTAGTCATATCTACAAACCAAGGAGCTTTAGTAGTTACTGCAAATAAATATTCATCAGGAAACTTATCCTCTACAGGAGAATCCTCTTTGATATTCTAAATCGGAGACAAGAAATCAACAACTATGTTTTGTTTCCCTGGTCTATCTAACACAGTAATATTGAATTCTTGTAAAATTAGGAGCCACATTGTAACTCTGCCATTAGTAACAGGTTTGTTCATTAGATATCTAATTGCAGAATGACCAGTATGAATAAAAGTTTCATAGCCTATTATATAATTTCTGAACTTATTAATTGCATGAACAACAACTAAGAACTCTTTTTCAGTCATAGTATAATTCAACTCAGTGGGAGTCAAATTTTTACTAGTATAGTAAATGGAATAAGGAACCAAGCCTTTTTGTCCCAATACAACTCCTAGAGTTGTATCTGAAGCATCTATAGAAATATGGAAAGGGATTTTCCAATTTGGTCCTCCCAAGATAGGTGCTTCAAATATTCTTGTTTTCAAAGCTTCAAATGCTGATTGGGAATCAAGACTCCATTTGAATTCATAGTCTTTTGTAAGCAGTTTGAAGAGTGGAGATGTTATTTTGGTAAAGTTTTCTATAAATATTCTATAATTTCCAGTAAGTCCTAGAAAACATCTAACATCATTTTGACAATTTGGAATAGGTAACTTGGAGATGAATTCAACTTTTGATTTGTCTACTTTAATCCCATCCCCTGAAATATGATGTCCCAAGACAATACCTTTAGTAAACATCATAAAGCATTTTTCATGTCTTAATGAAAGGTTTGTTTCTTTACATCTTATAAGGACTTTTTCCAAATTTTCCAAGGTTTCTTCAAATGTATTACCATAGACTGTAAAATCATCCATATATACCTCCACACAAGCATGGATTAGATCAGAAACAATTCCTAGTACTGCTCTTTGGAGTGTGGCTAGTGCATTGCATAATCTAAAAGGAAGCACTCGGTAGGCAAAAGTTCCCTATGGACAAGTAAATGTGGTTTTATCCTAATATTCAGGTGCTACCTGAATTTGATTATAACCACTAAAACCATCTAGAAATGAAAAGTAATTTTTGCCTGCTAATGTATCTAATACTTGATCGATAAAGGGAAAAGGAAAGTGATCCTTCAAAGTTGCTTTATTCAATTCCCTGTAATCAATGCACACCCTCCATTTACCAATCTTTTTGGGTACTATGACCAAGGGAGAAACCCATCGGCTATCTGAGATTGGGTAAATGAAGTTCACATTGAGTAATTTTTGGAGTTCTTCTTTCACAATCTCCCTAAGATTTGGATTCATTCTTCTCTAAGGTTGTTAGATTGGTCTACTATTTTCCTCAACATAGATATGATAGATGCAAGTATTTGGTTCAATACCTTTCATATCAATATGATCCCATGCAAATGCAACAGAATGTTTTTGTAAGATTTTGGTTAGCTCTTCCTGTTGTAACTTTTGCAATTTTTTGTTGGTATTTGATGTTTTACCTAGAAAAATTTCAACTGCAGAACTGCCACAGTCTTCCATAGAGTAGAGAGACATTTGCCTTTATGACAAGTATTCAATATTAGAATCTAACTAAAATTGTGTGTGATCATATTCTGAAGATGTTTCAAAATTTTCTAATGTATTCAAAATTTGACTATCTTCACTAACTTCAGAGAGAGTAAAGATAGGTTGTATAGCATCTTCATCATCGACCCATTCATTGTCTCCTACTTCTGTAATTTCTTTTTTGGAGGATACAAAGTGAATTTCTTTGTTGAACTACCATCAGAAATGTACATATCAACAGATCTACAACTAATAAAATCATCAGATGTGGCTAGCCAAGGTCTTCCTAAAATGAGTGGGTGTCCTCCTAGATTATTCTTGGGAGTCAAAATCATAAAATATACTGGATATTCCCAAGAATCTAAGGAGACCGAAATATCTTCTAGTACACCATCTGGTTTGATTACTGATCTATCTGCGAGTTGCAGTAAAGTAGGTGTAAAAAGAAGATGAGAAAGTTTAAGCTGTTCCATAGTCTGTCTACTCATAATTCTTATAACATCCCCTAAGTCAATCAATGTATTTGGAATTTCTATCCCATTTATGTGTGTCTTGACAATTGGAGTACCTGGATCCACATATTTCTGCATGGTAATATTTCCCATCATGATATCTACTATATTTCCTACCAGGTGGATTCTTTTTGTGTCTCTTGGTTTCCTACCTGGTCTTTTGATACTCAACTCCTTTATTGTTTTCGCTAGAATAGGAATCTCTCTAATGGCTTGTAGCAAGGGAATCTTGATAAAGACTTTCTTTTATTCATCTAGGAAATCATAGTCAAGCAACAAGATTTTCTTTTCCACCCCCTTGTCAATTTGTAATCTCTCAGGAAAAGGAGGTATGGATGTAGATGCAGGTTGCTTAACTATAGGAGTTGTGGGGGTTGACTCTTTTTGTTTTTCTTTTTTAATGGTTGGGTTTTGAAGGGATGCTTCTTCAAAACTTTTATTGACTTTCAGAGAATCCTCCTCAGAAGCATCTTGCTCTTGAACATCTATAGAAGGTTTTTCCTTTTCTAAAATCCTACCAGATCTAAGTTGAACATCATTAATATCTCGAGGAACAATCATATAGGTAGGAAATTGTTGTCCTTCTACCATGTAAGCATTATAAGGGTTTTTGTTGTTGGGATTTGGTAATGGTTGGGTTGGTAGTTGATTTTGCTTCTGTTTAAATGGAAGCAAGAGTTGAATATTTTGGTTTTATTGAGGAGGTTGTTGTTGTGGAAATGGTAATGAAAGTTGTGGGTTTTGATTTGGAAGTTGTGTATTTTGTTGTTGGTTTTATGGGAGATGATAGCCCTGATAAGATGGAGGATATTAATAATATTGAGCAAACTCCCATAAGGATTTTGTACCCCTTGTGCCCATGATTGAGATTGATACTAATTTTGAGGTTGAGGCCAAGGTTGTTGCCAAGAATTCCAATTTGGTGGGGGCTGATAATTCATAGGATTGTTAAATCCTTGATTTTGTTGCCCTTGCCAAGGTCTTCTTGAAACAAAACAAAGAGATTCTACTGAATTTGGGTCCTCCTGAAAGATAGCTTTGAGTCTTGGAATTGAAGGACAATCCTCAGTCTCATGACTCTCTGAGCAAATCATACATGTTTATACAACTTTTGCATCTAAAGGACATTCTCTTAGAGCATGTTTCTTTCTACATTTTGGGCAAAAGATGGCCAAGGCATCCGCTTCTGTTTTCTGCTTGTTTTGAATTTTGAGGGTGTCTAGTTGTTCACTAAGGCTCCCTAGAATGTCAATTTTGAACTCATCAAGCATATTGCCAATCTCTGCCCTACTTACTGTTCCAGTTGCAGATTTGTTTGCTCTAATAAGAGAAGGATATCTAGGCCCTTTTCTAGTTTTAGATTTTCGCCTTGAGAGATGGACACATAGTTCAGCTATGTCACTTAGTGGAAGCTGAGAGATATCTCCCTTCCCCATCATGTTTAAAATATCTATCCATTCATCTCTAATGGCTTTCAGTAAAAGGGCTTTCAAGGTTTCCTCATCTAAATTGGTCATTTTTTCTCTCTTTAAGTTGTATTGAAACCTTTCAAGCAAATCCTCCAAGTTCTCATCTTCTTTTTGCATCATTTTGAATACCCCATCCTTATGATTAGTAGGCATACAATAATCCAGATATCTATCCAAAAATGCCTGCCTCATATCATTCCAAGTCCTAATAGATTGAGTGACTAATCCCATAAACCATTTCAGAGCAGCCCCTTTCAATATTGAAGGGAACGGTTTGAGTTTTTGAGAGTCTTCTAGATAGTCATAGGTTCGGCATAAGGCTTCAAACTCAAATAAAAATGTTTCAGGATCCTCAATTAGCAATCCATAAAAGTTTGGAAGGACAGATGTTGAAATGTTTTTTTATTGTCGTATGGGTTTCCTCATCGACTATAGGGAATCCAAATGAGTTATCTCCTTCCCTATTTCCCCCATTATTACCTCTACCTCCTCCATTGTTGCCTCTACCACCTCCATTATTTCCTCTACCTCTACCTCTACCCCCTCCTCCAAATAATGAAAATTCTCCATCTTGTACCTCTTTTGCCATGATAGTTTCCTCAGAGTCTTCTGGTTCTTCTATTAATGGCTGATGAGAGAGAGTCTCTACCTCTTCTTCTTCTCTAGGTAATTCTACTTCTTTTACTACAATAGGATTCCCTATGGAAGTGAAGAAAGGTTCTTCTCCTAGGTCAGATTCAGTAAATAGTGTGGGAGAATCTTCTAATTCAATTGGTGCCCCTTGAATTCTAGGAATCCTAATGCTGGGAGTATGAGTCTGGGATGGAGGTGTATCTTGTCTATTCCTTGAAGTAGTTGGAGTTGTAAAAATCGAACTTTTGCCCCTAGCTATAAACCTTCCCCTATAATCTCTTTCTCTATGCATGTCATTTGTTTTTGATGATTTTTTTAAATTGGGCTAATAATCCTTTTTTCTGATCTTCTAGATCACACTAGATGCAAGAAGAGAGCATACTCAAGAAGTTATTCATCTGATAATTCTCTTTTCTGATCCTCCAGATCACATTAGGTGCAAGAGGAGAGCATACTTCAAGATTTTATTAATTTTTCCCTCTTTTTTTTTTTTGAATGTAGGAAATAGGCTACCTAGTTACACTTCCCCAACAACGGTGCCAAAATGTTTAGTCAATTTAGTGTGTACTAAATTGCTACATAAGTTATCAATCCGGGAGTCGTAAACTAATGAAGTGTAGTGCACTGTATGTGCAAGACAACCCTTTTCTTACCTCACTGTTTTCAATTTTTATCTTGTTTTGGGGTTTTGTTCTTGTTGGTCTCCTAAAGTGTTTAATGCAAATGGAAATCATATTCTAAAGTTTTAAGAATACTTTTAAAGATCAAGTGTGGATGTATAATAGAAGACAAGGTTTATGCTTCTTGTGGTAATTTCCAAACCTAGAAATTCAAAGATCTCAAAACATGTTGTCTACAAAATCAGAACTTTGAACAAGAATGTAAACATGCAACTACAAAAATTGAGCTAAAGATGAAGTACTGAAAATGAGGTTATTGTCTTTGTTGTCCATCCTAATTACATAATTGAAATCTAATAAACTACTGCACTCAAAACCAAAAAAAATAAAGAAGTTGGAAACTAGTCATTGCTTTCACCCATAATCACAATATTTTGTCAATTAACTTCTAAAACGGGGTTAAGCTAAAGACTCTGGAAATATCATCATATGGCATGAAATACTGACATTTAAATTATCTAATTGCAGACTAATGCAAGAAAAATCAATTACTTCATCTATAATCACAATAGCTCGCCAATTAACTTCTAAAATGGGGTTAAGCTAAAGTCTCCGGAGATATCATCATATAGCATGAAGAACTAATATCTAACTATCTACTTGCAAACTAATAAAAGCAAAATCAAATTACTTCACCTATAATCATAATAGCTCGCCAATTAACTTCTAAAACAGGGTTAAGCTAAAGGCTCCTGAGATATCATCATATAGCATGAAGCATTGATATCTAAACTATCTAAAAGCATTAAGAAAATCTCACTTAAATAGAAGCATAACAACTAGAATTGGAAACTAAATTTTAGCAGAGGAAGCAAGTCTTGGATCACCACTTGATGCAAAATACTATGAAAAAGCTCAAGCATAACCTATTCTGAAATGCACTGATCAACATTAGTGGAAAACATAACAAGCTGCAAAATCATGTACAGGATTAGAATGATTAAAACCATAAACAAAACATGAGAAAAGTACAACTTAAATAAGAGTAAATATACATGAAAAACTATACAAAACAAAATAAGAACCTCAACCATGCAGGGGCCCTCTACACAGCCTTGGACTAATACACTGTCACTTCAAACAACGCTTTCAACAACCATGTGAAAAGAACAGAGTTTTTGTATTATGAAACAGAGGAATATGTCTCTCGGTTACACAACAAAAAAATAACACTACATCAACAGTATAAAGACTAACTATCTGCGTTGCAAACGCTTATATTTATAGAAAAAATAGACAACTGTTTTAAGAGAAATTTCTTCAACAATAGACATGTGAACAGGTCATAATCCGAGGATTCAGTCTCTCAGTTGCCATGAGCAGTAAATCTACGCAAAGTGGATGTTGGATTGCATTATGGAGATGGACTGCAGGTGGCAAAAATGGATCCATTAGTTCAAGAACGGCTCGGGCTTCTTTTACGTGCATGAACAAAGTCCTAGTTGACGCAGGACTCTCTATTGACCACCCTTTGACCGATACCTTTCTTCATGAATTCGGCTAAGAAAATAGGACCTCATCCATGTGTGGATCATTATTGAGCTACCCATTTGTCTCATTTCTCCTACTGACACTTGTAACCTACAAAACAATGAAAATGGTTGTAGAATTGCGAGTTAGCTGCAGAAAGTGGCTACATTCTGTAGCTGATAAACAAAACCTAGATCAAATAGCACACACAATGATATAATTTTAAAATCACTCAAATGTACTCCTGAAATCAATGTAACAACTTTTGATAACTTATGAGGCACTGATATGGGAAAATAGAAGAGAAAAGGTTTAAGAAAGTGTGTGGAAGAGAGGTAGTTTTGGGGCTTAATAGAAGTTGGATAATTGGATTAGACAAATTGATGTGTATTGCAAGGTGCAGAGCATTGATTCAGACAAAAGTAAGATTCGGCTGGCTAGCCTATGCCTTGGAGGCACTGCCTTGGTATGGTGGGAAGGCAGGACACAAGCTAACATGAAGAAGCATGGTAAAATCCTTTTTGTCTGGAGTGAATTTGTTTCTGCAATTAAAAGAAATTCTATCCACTAGCTTATATGCAGCAAGCCATGATGAGCTGCCAAACTTTTCACCAATTAAAAGGGAAAAGTGTACAAGGCTACACTCAAGAATTTAGAAAAAGAGCTTTGATTTTAGGAATTTCTTTAGACTCACCTGAAACTTTGTTGAAGTATATAGGTAGTCTACACAGCTACTTAAAGCACACCATTCTCATGTTTAATCCCACTAGCATAGATGAGGTATCTGTTCAGGCTATACATCTAGAGGCTAGAGGCAAGAATATGAACCTAGAAGTTGGGGGATCATCAAAACCCATTGCAAGCAAAAGCAAGGAAAAGAAAAAATAAAAATGGAAAGAGAGGAAGACAAATGTTCTACAAAAGACCAAGCCTTCATGCACTCATTGCAAGAAGGATGGACATGACGATGAACACTGCTGGATTCTGCATCCGGAGCTGAGACCCAAGAAGTTCGATGGAAAAAAGAAGAAGACTAGTGTATCTATTCAAAAGGATTTGGGATCAGACTCAGGAGATGAAACAAAAATCACAACCACATGTATAAAAGGTAAAAATTCTGAAGCATCTACTAGTAATTCTGTACAATCTACTGATAATGAAGAAAATGAGAGGAAAAGACATGAGCTTTTTCATATTCGAGTTATTTCCAAGCATCAAAAGATTGATACTTTGTTTGATAGTGGCTCACAAGTAAATTTAATTTCTGAAGTAATTGTAAAGAAGCTGGGATTACTAACCACACCTCACAAGAAGCATATCCATTAGGTTGGTTATGTGATAAAGCAAAGCTACAAGTGACTAACAATGTAAATTTAGTTCTTTTGGGTCAACATTTGTAGATGAGGTTGAGTTAGATATAGTTCCTTTGGATATATGTGGAATTGTTTAGAAGTCCTTAATTGTATGATAGGAAGCTATTTCTTAGGTTGAAAACAGGTATCAAACTCATTAGATGGAATCGAATATATGTAAGAGCTCATAAACTCAAAAATAATTATACTCTCATAAACTTAGGGCAGATGAAAAGAATTGTAAATTCATGCAAACAATTTTTACTGATGGTTGTAAAGGAAAAGAAACCTAATAAAACCAGCATATATTAAGGGCTATAATGCTAAACAAGCTGATTTAGAAAAAGTTGTTTCAGAATATGATATACTATTTCAAGAACCTAAAAGTTTGCCACCCCAAAAGGAAATAGTACACGATATTAATTTGCAGTAAGATGCTCCATTGCCTAACATCGGAATGTACAGGTTGTCTGCTTTAGAAAATGAAAAAATCAAGAATCAAGTACAGGAGCTGCTCAAGAAAGGGTTCATAAGACCTAGCACATCACCATGTGGGTCTCCTATTGTATTGGTGAGAAAGAAAGATGGCTCATGGAGAATGTGCATTGATTACCGATCATTGAATAAGATAACAATAACAAATCATTATCCCCTTCCTTGCATAGATGATCTATTAGATTAGTTAAAAGAAGTTGTTTACTTTTCCAAGTTGGACTTGCATGGTGGCTACCATTAGGTCAAAGTTGTAGAACAAGATGAATGGAAGATTGCTTTCAAAACAAAGCAGGGATTGTATGAGTGGTTAGTTATGCCTTTTGACTTAACTAATGCTCCTGCTACTTTCATGAGAGTAATGAATGATGTACTCAGGCCTTTTATTGATGATTTTGTCAATGTATATTTAGATGACATTCTTATATTTAGTAAAACATGGGAAGAACATTTGAAGCATGTCAAGCAGACTCTAGATGTTTTGAAAAGAGAAAATCTCTATGTTAAGCTCTCAAAATGTGAATTTGGCAAAACATCTTTGAATTATTTGGGTCATATTGTAGGGGGTGGTGAATTGAAGATAGATTCCTCTAAGGTTGCAGTCATTGTAAACTGGCCTAAACCCAAATCTGCTACAGAAGTTAGAAGCTTCTTAGGAGTAGCACAGTATTGGAGAAAGTTTATTGCTAACTTTTCCTTGATTGCAACTCCCTTACATGCTTTAATTGAATTGAAAAAGGTGTTTTAGTAGAGAGGCAAACAACAGAAAGCCTTCAACACCTTAAAAGAAAATATTAGTACAACACCAGTATTAGCATTGCCGGATCTTCAAAGACCATTTGAGATTGAAACAGATGCCAGTGACTATGCCATGGGAGCAGTGTTGTTGCAACACGGTAAACCCATATGTTATCATTCTGAGACATTTAATTCTACAATAGTTAATTATCCCACATATGATAGGGAATTGTATGCATTAATACAGAGTGTCAAAAAGTGGAAATATTATTTACTGGGCAAAGAGACAGCTATACATATTGATCATCAACCACTTCAATATTTACACTCCCAAACTAAGTTGCAGCAATCAAGACACTGTAGGTGGATGGGTTTTCTACAACAATTTCATCTTGTCATCAGATATAAAAAGGGGATACACAATAAGGTTGCAGATATGTTGTCCAGACCAATCATAAATGCATCTACTATACTTAAGCATAATTGAGTATTGCATGAAAGCTACATTGAACAATATGCTCAAGATATAGATTTTAAAGATGTATATGCAACTTTAAGTCACGACAAACAAGCAGAAGAACTGGATTATCATGTTAAGGACAAACTCCTATATCATTTTGGAAAGTTATGCATTCCACAAACTGAAAGAGTAAAGATAATTCGAGAAGCACACACTTCTCTAATATCAGGTCAATTTGGTGTAAGTAAAACAGTTGCACAGCTGCAAAGATTTTGTTATTGGCCAAAAATGAACGAGACAGATTCTAGATATGTAAGAGGGTGTATTATGTGTGCTAAAAGCAAGCCCAACAATAGAAAACTAGACTTGTACACTCCACTACCAGTTCCTTCTCATCCATGGGAAAGTGTTTCCATGGAATTTCTTGGGGGACTGCCTAAATCTAGAAAAGGCCATGACTATTTATATGTTATTGTGGATAGGTTAAGAAAAATGTGTATTTTAATACCTTGTAACAAACAGATTACAGCTGAAAAAACTGCAAAGTTGTTTTTTCAGCATGTATGGGTTCATTTTAGATTACCCACTTCCATTATATCTGATCGAGATTCCCAATTTGTTGGGAAATTTTGGTCGAGTTTGTGGGAATTGATGGACACCAGACTGAAAAAGAGCATAGATTTTCATCTGCAAACAGATGGCCAAACAGAAGTGGTCAATAGGACAGTGATCCAGTTGCTTAGGGGCTATTGTAGCAAGCATCCCAAGCTTTGGGATGAACATTTATGTTATGTGCAGCATGCTTACAACCATGCTAAACATTCTTCTACACAGAGATCTCCTTTTGAGACCTGTTTTGGTTTCACACCAAGGTCTCCCTTGGATTTTGTCTTTGGTAAAGACATAACGGTTGATGGAAACAATGATGTGGACAAGGCAACCAAGTTCATTGAACTAATCCAAGAGATTCACCAGGCAGTACATGAACAACTGGAAAAGAGCCAAGCCAAGTATAAGGCAAGGCATGATAAGCATCGAATTGAGCATAGTTTCCAAGTTGGTGATCAAGTATGGCTGTATATTAGCAAAGACAGAATGCAAGGTGAAGGTAAGAAGCTGAAGCTAATAAGATATGGACCTTTCAAGATACTTGAGAAAATTGGTGAGAATGCTTTTCGCCTTGATTTGCCAGCTTACATGCACATCTACTCAGTTGTTAATGCAGACAACTTGAGACTATTTGAACCTTCACTGATTGAAGATCCCAAAGAGCATAGTCAATTGCCTTCTATTGATGATTTGTTGCCTAAATATCTTAATGAATTGCAGGTAGATATAGTTCTGGATAGGAAGGTGAGAACTACATGCAGAGGGGATGTTGAGTACCTCAGAATTGGACTCAAAGGTTCAAAACAAGCAGTGCGAAATGGATAGAAATTGGGCAAGAGGAATTTGTACCCTCACTTGATTGATGCTTAAAAACCAACTTTTGGTGGTCCAAAAGCTTCTTCAGTGGGAAGGTCACGATCTGAATTGGATCCTAAAACACTTTCTAAGTTTTCATGAACTCTGAAAAATTCATGCCAAAGTTTCAAAGTCTTACAAAGAACGAGCTTATCAGAAATATCCTCAAAACAGTTGTAATTTGTGAACAACGCGGAGCAACGAGGACCCTCGGTCAAGAGCGCAGACCGTTGGCCCATGGTAATGCGCGCTATCACAAATTAGCAAAACGGGAGGTCTTTTTGAGAAATGGGGGTGGTTAATCGCATATCTCCAGGCAAACCCCTCAGAGAAGGAAAAGCCCCGAGCGACCTGAACCCAAAAAGTTATAAAACATAATGGATATCGTGTCGATTCTGTCAAAGGTGAGATCCCACAAAACCTGCAGGATATCAGAAGGGCTTCAAGGCGGTAAGTGGTTTCAACCAAGTCCCACCCGATGCCACACAGTGAGTGACACACGTCCGGATCGACAGCGAAGATGAAATCTGATGGATGACCAGATTCAATGGGGTAAACAGGTAGAGTTGTATAAGATTTGGAGTTCGATGTGGACGATGTGTTGGCAGAAGATCGTGTTCGCCGGCATTCTTGGAGTTAACGGTAAAAATGATCAAAGATGTCCAAGAGAACTGACACTTAGTTCGTTATGAAATAGGTGGCCACCTCCCTGTGAGGCATTGTGTAGTGTTGATTATGCAGAACAAAGGGATTCAAAGGGACAGAGGCAGGGGAACTGGAAAGCCAGGAAGCGGAAATGAATAGTCAGAAAGCAGATTGGCTTAAAAGCCATGAACTGATAGAGAAATAGGTAGAGTTAGTTAGATGCAGAAAGCTAAGAGCAGAAAGAAGGAGCTGAGCTGACTTGTAGAAGCGATAGGAAAAATCAAGCCAGACAGAGCCAGACAGAGTCAGAGAGAGTCTATGTACTCCAGAGAAGGCTTGAGAGGTTCAAGCGAACTCCTCTGTATATTCCTGTCATGTATGAGTCTTAGATTGGGCTCATAAGACTGTGACCAATAGAGGTCGAGTTTCAGTAAGGAGAGTCTATGTACTCCAGAGACTTGGGGGGGATCCAATTACAATCCTACTGATTTATGTCTGCTATGTGAGACTCAAACTGAGCTCACTATTGTAAAAACTCTGCTTTGAAAACACAATGGAGAGGCCACCACTGAAGGCTGGACTGGGAGACGTAGCCCAAGAGTATTGGATGAACTCCTTATTAAACTTGTTGTGTTAACATGTTTTCCTGTTATATTTTTTTTTCTAACTACTTCAATGCCTGTGTATTCCACAATCTTATCAATTCGTTGCATAAAATAACATAGGCACATCCATGCACATGAATTTGTAATACCTTAATTAATTGTCTTGGATCAATACCAGATCACTTAGGGAACCCTTCTCACCCTAAGGAGATGCTTATGGCTCCTAGAAGAATTTAATTTTCACGTGGGAAAACTAATATTTTAATGTTGGACCATGTCACATCAAAAGGTACAAGTTGGCCCGGAAGAGGAAATTTGTTTACCTCAACCACATATACATAGACATCACTTGGCATAACTTGGAGGGCATCATCACACATTCATTTCATCTTCTATTGGTTTGATTAGCTCTAAAAATTGTACATCTGGGTTCACCCATACTATGGAGAGAGAGGCACTTTTGTTGACCAACGTTGACTTTTTGTTGGGGATTGTTTTGACCAATGTTGACATAGGAGGGTTTAACTTGTTTTGACTTGGTATTTGGATTTGTTCTTGGAGGCCGAATTCAAGAGAGAGAAGGCCAAAGATATTTTGGGCACTTTGACGACATTTGACCACAGGCCTAAGGCAGCTACAACAGGGTTGACTTTGACATTGCCTGATTTTGAATGAGATTTTTGTGACTATTTTGATCAAGTTTGACTGTGGGAAAGAGGCTAAATTCTTTGCTGCCTTGACCAAAATTTTTGGAGCACTTTGACCATTGACCATTGACTAGCTAGGGCAATGTTCAATGGTTATGACTTTGACAAAAAACTGTAGAATTTAATTTTGAGTAGATTTGACTTTCTTGCTCATATTTGAATGGATCTTGGTTGGTTGATTTGGTTGGTCAAGGATTTGACCTTTGAATCATTGTTGATGTACTTGGACTATGTATCTCTCTACTAAAATTTTATGACAATTTAATAAACTAATAATTTGGAAAGGGTTTCCCCCTTGTGGGGTTTTCCCCTGGTCATTGACCAAATCTCCGTGTATCTATTGTTCTTGGTTGTATTCTATTGTGCATATGATTTTATGTTCTATATACAATTTCTTATTGTTATTGAAATATTGAAGATAATTGGATAAAGTGATTTCTATTGAAATAAGAATTGTTATAAGTTATTTTTACATCATAAAGCATTGGAAAATTAACATGGTATCAGAGGTGAGGTGAAGACAAGCCAAAGGGGTCAAAAGTGATCACACTTTGAAGATCTCTTGCTGAAGATCACTTGAGTTGGTAAAGATGACTACCTTGTACTTTTAGATTGAACAAAAACTGAATGACTTATGTAACTATGTTATTTGGAGAGCTAGGGTTGATTTGACTTTGGAAGAAAATGATGTTTTGGAATATGTTGAAGGAAAGGTAACCGAGCCTCTAGAAAATTCTTATGTTGCCATCAAGTCTAAGTATAAGAAAGGTGAGATCAAAGCTAAGAAAATTATTATTGATTCATTAAGAGATCATTTGATTAATTATGTTGCAATGTTGAAGAATTCCAAGGAGATGTATGACAAGTTGGTTAGGATGTATGAGGTAAAAAATTTGAACCATGTTCTATGCTTGAAGAATCAACTCAAGGATATTAAGATGAACAAGGGGGAAATTGTGCAGTGATACTTCATGAGGATATCCCAACTCAAGGATCAATTGTTGTCTACTGGAGAAATCACATTTGGTATAGAGTTGGTACCAATTTCACTTGGAGGTCTTCCTCTGATTTTAGAGATATCATTACAACTATTAGAAACAATGATAAGTTCCCTTCATTTGATGAGCTATTAGGAAAGTGCACCCAAGAGGAAACTAGGATGATTTTGAGGGAGAATTCAAAAGCATGAAGAAGGAGAACCCTCTACATTTTGTACTCAAGACAAAAAGACGAAAGGAAGCGAAAGACCATATACTTCAAGGAGGTCTGCACTAACATCCAAGGATTCCAATAGAAGTGTGAAAAGAGACAAGGGCTTGTCATATATTATAGTTATAATTTTCAAAAGCATGTTGTCTATGCCTAAGATTTCCTGAAGAATGGTGATGCTTGTAGATCCAACGACAATCATGGCTACAAAAATAACATGTCTAACTATAGAAGAAGAGATGCTTTTGCTACTCGTGAAGAAGGCCACCATCCTAAAAAGAGATAAAGGAACTCAAGGTATGATAATAATGCATCTACTACTCAATCTGAATATTTTTTATTATAATCTTTCTAGTTCCTCTCCTATGAATCCATCTGATAGATGGTTGGTAGATAGTGGGGCCTATAGACACTTCACTGGTTATAATGAAGTCCTCCCAAACCTAATTGAGAGGGGGACAAATTTGAATATCATTCTTAGGGACAATTCTACTTATCCTATAATGGGGTTTGGTTCTATTTCATTTCATTTGGATTATGGTCAAACTATATATCTACCGAATGTTCTATGTGTCGAGATTGAAAAAGAATCTTGTGTCTATATCTTCCTTGAAGGACAAATAAATGAAGGTTGCTTTTATAAATGTAAAGGTTCTTACTTGGCCTTTTGAATCTAACTTGTGGGATGCCTTCACTTTGGGATCAAGAATCGAAGGCCTTTATAAAGTCAATGGAAGACCAATTTGAGCATTGGTTCATGGTAGTAATCATTAGTGTGAGTTATGGCACTGAAGATTCACTCACCTTCATTATGATGCTTTGCCTAAGGTGAGGAAGATAGTTTTAGGGATGCCTGAGATTCATATAGATCATGATGGAGTTTTTCTGAGATGTGCAAGTGGAAAGAAGATGAAGGGACCATTCCCTTCAAGCAGGAGCATGACCAAAGGAATACTATAACTCAGTCATTATGATCTATGTGGTGACCCATGTTAGTGACATCTATTTGTGGCTACCTATATTATATAATATGTATGGATGACTTCTCCCACAAGATATATATTTTCTTTTTGAAGCACAAGGACCAATATTTGACATGTTCAAGGACTCCAAGGCTCTAATTGAAAATCAAATAGGAAAGAGAATCAAAATCTTTAGATCTGATAATGGAAGAGAATTAATTTCAAATGAGTTCATTGACTTTTACAAGAAAGCATGAATCAAGAAAGGAACTATTGTAGCCCAAACTTGCACAATAAACCTACACAACGAAAAAATCAAAGAATAAGATTTGAAAAAAATCCAACAAGAAGATGGAAGTAAAGACTTGCTGGAACTTTTTACAATGTGAGCATATTCACGATCATGCAATGCAAAGGATGATAAGGAATAAAATAATCCCAATCACCAAAATAATTGGATCTCCATACAAGACTTGTCACAATTATAATCAAATACAAATGATATAAAGGAGAGTTGGGGGTTTAATTATTGGATTGCACAATTTATATTAAATTTAAACTATGGAATGGAGGGTCGTAGGTTTAACATTTAATAGGTTAAATGGATTTTCGTGCAGGTTTATTTTAAACCTAAAAACCATATGGAAGTGGGCCATACCCACTAAATACCAAATGATTAAATATCGTTTGATTCCTGGTCCAATCACCATACATTGCAAGAACCCCATTCCATTTTTCTAGAACAACCATAGGGGTATCATAAAGCAGTTTCCAGTTTTCTAAAAGCACTCAGGATTCGCTGACGTATGTACGACGAACATTGGGACCCACATTGTTTTCAATTATCGTGAAATCCAACACGCTTGCAATCTCATCTCCAACGTGTACATAGTGACAAGTTGGGCTTGCACAACCTTTGCATTAGTTATTTTTTTGGTTACAAAGTTAGAGACCAACGCACGCTCTATTTTAATACTATGACTCTACATTTATCAAAATAAAAAAATCTATATGGCTTCATTCTATAAGAAGGGTTTTTGTTAAAATTTGTATTATGAGTTATTTTAGGAAAATTATTAATGTTTGTATGTTAAAAAATAATGTTTAGTTAAAAAAAAAAACCAAAAAAAATTGTGTAATTGTCTCAAGAATTAGTTCCATAAATGATTGAAGAATAGTTAGGCAAGGACAAGGATAAAAGTCTAACAATGATTTTGTAAGAGTTTAGAGTTAGAGAATTTTGAAGAATGAAGAATTTAAAAGCGGATATTGCAACATATTCGTAGCTAGGTGAAGTCTTTATAGTGGGTGATTTCAATGTTAGGACTGTGTTGTGGTAAAAACACAACCCCCCATTATTGATGTGTTTACTTCAAATAATGGGGACCCTTTCTATAAAAATTTGGCTAAACACCTTTTTGATTTTTATTTTTAGTTGATTGCCCTACGCTTCTGTTAATTTTTAGTTTTCTTTGGATTCTTGTTTTGATTGCTTGGTTAGAATCGATTTTTTACAAGCTTCTCATTGACGCTTGTTTCGCCTTATTTGGTCAACTGGTTTGAAAATGTCACTCCTTTGAAGTCTCATCATTTATCTAGCCTGGGTTAAAAAATGCATAAAATGTACAATATCGCATTTTGTAATTAAATTAGTTCAATAAGGCATTCAGTTTAAATATTAACTCGTAGAGGGTTTTACTAACATTTTTCATTATGCAGCCAAATAATTAAGCATCGGGATTTAAGAAATTCACTCCAATTTTCTAATAAAATCTTAATCTCAAAAAACCAAACATTCAAATGGCTGTAGTTTTTAGTTATAGTTTAAAAACTTATGTTCATAAAAACAAAATAAAAAAAAAGAGTGAAATTAATTTTAAAATTAATTTTAAACATTAACTTAAAGCTTTTTAAATTAATTAAATAATCAAGTTTATATTATACTATTAAAATCTTAATTAGAATAAAATTTAAAACAAAAAAATAAAAATATTGTAAAACACAAAATAAATGATCATATCGGCAGTTCTATTCGCATCGGGAGTTTATTCGCAACATATTTTATGGACCCCCGATATCCACACTCTCCCGGATCGCCGATACTCCATACCCCCGATCATCGATTAAACAAAAGTCTTTTATATCGCATCGCAATTAACTTGGTTATCGCATCGGGGGGCTTTTTGGTTATCGCATCGGGAGGCTTTTAAACAAGCACATCGCTTACGACCCCCGATATCCCCTTCCTCCCGATTTGCCGACGCGAAATGGCATAGTGTACTCACCTTAACTCCATTCATGGTTTTGGAAAAGGTTTATGCGTAGGGGTATTATAACCTTAGTTTAAAGAGTTTAAATATTCAAATGAGTGGAGTGACGTAAGGATAATATGGTTAGTATTAGTATATTAGTTATGGTAATATGAGTGTAGGTTAGTATAATTTATATATTAGTTTATATATGAGTAGAATTAATACGTGGGGTAGGGTAATATATATTAAAAGTTAGTTTTAGATATCTCTCTTGTATACATCATAAATATATCTAGTATTATTAATTAATAATATGTAATATATATTATATTAGTTAAATTAATATATATTATTTAATTAATAGTTCAGGTTAATTAATTTATAACATTTAATTAATTAATTTAATTTAGATTTAAATATTATTTAGAATTAGTTTTTAATTAGATTTAATTTGTTTATAAATAGTTAATCAGATATTGGTTAGTTAGTTTTTAATTAGCAATTAAATTAGAATTAATTAGGGTCTAATTTAGGATTTAATTTTTAATTCAAATTCTGATTTTTAGCCCAGCGACAGAATTTCCAGATTTATATCAGATTTGGCCCATCAACTTTGGAAGCTCATAACTTGAGTTCTACTTGGCCAAATGAGGCCCAGGACGGCTCATTGGAAAGAGAAAATCAAGGAGAACATTTTGGAAGAGGTTTCACCAACAGATTTGATCATTTATTGGACCAAAAATCAGGCAGAAGATCAGGCTCCGAATTTTGGAAACAAAATCAATTTTCTGAGTCATTGTTTTCAATTTCATTTGTTCAAAGCCTCTTCTAATTGCAGATCCATTGGCCAATGATATCTTTTGCCAATCAAATCATTCCAAGCATCAATACGTAGCTTATATTTTGTTTTTAATTATTTACTTAAATAGAATTTGATTGGGTTTGATTTAGTTGACAGCAATGCTATTTTGATTTTATGGTTGCATTTTAATTTATTTTGATTTCTTTTTGCAGGAAAACAGTGAAAGAAATATGGAGAAAAAGATCTCAGCCAAGGAGAATGCTCCAGCAATTGAAGATCATAATTAGGAGCAAGTGAATCTTGAACAAACTCTCCTCTCTAAACATTCTTCTACAAAGACTATAAATAACAGATTGCAGAATGGAATAAAGGCTGCTCTCCTCTGCAATTTTAGAGCTTCTAAAAAGCACTATTGTAATTGGAATTTAGAGTTGTAGGAGGGAGGAGTGAAAAATCTCAGATCTGGGGATTATTGAGAATTTTCCTTTTGTATCTTGAATTATGTGTGAGGGGCAGAGTTTGCACTATTGTGGCTCTGGTTTTGAAGACAGAAACTCAAGCAATGTAAAGGGCTGTTGGAGACCAAGAACAGAGAAATGGATGCAATAAATTGGTATTTTTGATACTATTATTTTAAATATCAGTTTCATTTTATGGTAACAAGAATGTGTCATTTTATTCATGTTTGTACATTATTGTCAATATGGGTAGTTTGTCTCAATATGTATCTCTGTTCTTATGAATTAATTTCTGATTTCTGAGTAACTATTTACTCAGAAATCTGCCTTATTAAAACTGATTTATTAAGTGGTAATATGTTGTGAACTATTTCCACATATTACTGTTTAGTTATTGGATTTGTTGATTTGATAATCAATATCATTTTGTGAACTACTTCCTGAATGTTGTTGATTTATTATTTCAGTTTTAAGGTCTCAATAGAATTTGTTTTGGTAACCATAATATCAGTTAATCGAATTACTTTATTAACTTGATATTCATTATAAACAAGGCATGTTTAAATCTCAATATTTTAATTATCTTGCTCTTAGTTGGGTTAGATCTATATCTGCCTAATTAAGATAGGATTTAGATTAGTTTCTTTTACTTGTATCATAGAATAAGCTTGCATTTAGAGCAAATTATACATTTTGTTAAGTCCTCTCCTCAAAGAGGCAAAAATTTAGTTGTGGCTTGGCTGAACCCAAATCAGCTTAAGGGTCATTCTCTTGCCTGATCAGCAAGGAGAAGCGATCTGATGTCCCTGTCTATTGGTAGTGAAAGACATATCATAAACCAATAGCAATAGGGAGAAGGTAACTGGACCTAGATGAACAGTCGGAGTCACCACACCAAACGGAAAAGGAGCTGCTTTTAAGGTCCGGACTGGGTGGTTATCCCCCAATGTTGTTGCAGCGATTTTCGAGGCATCAACATTTTTGGCGCTAGAAGGAGGGCTGAGAATTTTGTCTATTGGAGTCTTTTCAATTTTAACATTTTGTTTATGGCTCCTCTTAAACTTCCAATTTGGAGTTGTGTCCATGGACGAGCATCCTCCAATACTCCACCCGAAGTGGTAAGACTCTTGTCTCAGGTAAAGTTTAATGGTAAGGGAAATTCCTCTGCTTTCAACCATGTCTTTCAATTTCTTCAAAATATTTCAAATTACAATTTTCAAGGAATTGATGAAGGCATTTTATGTAGGATTTTTACTCTCACATTTGCGGCAAAAGCCAGAAGCTGGTGTAAAACTCTTCCAGTTGCCTCAATCCACAGCTGGGATCAATTTGTTACAATTTTCATCTCTAAATTTGACGACTACGATTATGAACAGGTATGTGAAGAAATTGAATATTTACGAAGGTTTGAAGATGAGTCTATTAATGATTTTAATGTTCGATTTCATTTGAATTGTTTAAAATTTAAAGACGAAGATAAGCCTACGGAAGAAGAATCATTAGATTGGTTTGAGTATGTTTGTTCTCTTCCACCCATTCCCAATCCATATAAAATTAGTTCAAGTTTTGTTTCATCCCCTTCCAACATAAATGAAAATCCCAACACGGATCTGCAAATAAATGGTGATGAAGCGGTTTCACAAAGCTTGGAAAATATTTCCATTCAAATGCAAGAAGACAATAATAGCAATTTTGGGGAAAACGCCGTTTTGAAATCTAAAAGCTACTTTGAAGTAAATTCGGAAAATCAAATTGCAAATCAGCTTAAGGGTCATTCTCTTGCCTGATCAGCAAGAAGAAATGATCTGATGTCCCTGTCTATTGATAGTTAATGATACATTATAAACCAATAGCAATAGGGAGAATGTAACTGGACCTAGATGAACAGTCGGAGCCACCACACCAAACGGAAAAGGAGCTGCTTTTAAGGTCCGGACTGGGTGGTTATCCCCCAATGTTGTTGCAGCGATTTTCGAGGCATCAACAGGTTCCAGTAGGAATCTAGTCACCTCTGTGAACCAGAATTATGTAATATGTCCTAGCATTAGCCTGGTTTGTTGTTTGATCTTGTCTTGAATTTGATTTTGGTTTTAAGCTAACATTTGCATTCCATGAGTATACTCTTTGTCTCTATGTATAGTAGTTGTTGAGAATCTCTCTAGAAGTTACGGTTAACATGGCCTCCAAGAGAGCTGCATCAAAGAAAATTGTTGAGAATAGTACTAGGGAAGCAGTTGAGAAGATGTTAGTTACCTTAACAGTTTATGCAGACACTCAGTTGTTCATTGAGAAGGGCACACATTTGACATGGTAGCAAATCAAGGATACTTTTGTAGAGGAATTAGAGGACCAACAAGTTTATATCAATATCCAGTAGTCATGCTTATACAAGGTTCCATGCAAGTACCCTGCCTTCCCATGTGTGGACATTATTAGCTGGATTGTCTCACACACAGATCCAGAGATTATGACATTGAGAAGTGCCAGTGGGATAGAGATTTCCACCTTCAGGGTAGATAAATTTCATCAGATGTATCATTTACCTCAGTCAAAGAGGCGCATGGACACACTTTTCTATGCCACCCACAGTAAGGTGAACACAAGAGATATAGTCAAGCGCTACATGAAGGAGATGTCAAATTTTAGACAGACACCCAATCATGTTTAAAAGAAAAAGTCTCTCAGTAAGACCTACCAGTTCTTGATCATCTTTTCATGCCGAATATACGATCAAGAGAACACTGAGACCTTTCCTAAAGGTTAGTTAGCTATATTGGACTAGTTGGTGAGTGATGGAAGTCCATTCATTTGGTTGGAATTGTTGGCTCTGTTATCTCAAAATCAAGCACTGGAAGGCTGCAGACCAGGCTAACTTCAAGTAACTATTTCAAACCAGACTTTGGCTAAAGCTTAGCCTCTTTAGCCTGAGAGGGCTCTCTCAAAGGTTATTAATGTTGACCTATGACAAGATGGCTAACTCTTATAAGACACAATGAACAAGTATGCTAGCTGGACAAAATATTAAATTGATTCCCATTGGGCTTATGGAGTCACTCATACCTCAGTAAACAACAACACTATCTTTTCATAGAAATCAGGGCACTTAACATCTAAATGTTCAAACATAA
>APFE030671504.1:139991-178821 GCA_000404065.3 Pinus taeda | reverse complement strand
ACCATGTTAAACACACATGGACAGCAAGAGAGATATGAAAGATAAAACATGCAATACAATTTTTATTGACAAATGATACACATTTATAGTACATTATGTGACCGTTGGGATTCACATCCCAAGGTCTCTTGGACTCCTTTTGTCCATTCGCCTTCCACACTAACCCATTGAGGATTAGGTGTCCAACAATTGTGACGAGCCTTGGCTTCTCCAAAACGTAGAGTGACTATACTTCTTTGGAGGAGCAGGTGTTCTTGACTATAATGTTTGACTATTGGGACTAGTGGTCATCAATGGTGTATGTATGGATGGAACTTTCACTTATAATAATAATATCAAAGCCAACATACTTGCATGCATATCTTGTTATTATAGTTGGATTATTCTAGTTGCTTTAGCAATGTATGTTGTTTAACTTATGCATTTTCTTATAAACTACTTTGTATTCAATTGTATGAATCTTATTGAGTGTGTGTTGTTGGATTAGCCTATCACTTTAATTTGTGGAATATTATGAATTTTAGCTTGTGATGTCATTCCATTCGTTTGTTCCTTTCAATATGCATACTATTACAGGATTCTAAGGGGCACACTTCCTTTTCCCCTCTATATGTTATAACCCACCATGCATCTCACTTGATTCACCGCAAGGTCACATACTTGCTTCCAACCAAAGTTATCACACTTATCTTTGCGTGCTACCACAGTCAAGGCAATTGCTAGGAATCCTACTCCAAACGGTCTGAGGTCTAGTTGGGACTTCTTATCTGGGAGATCCGCTAAATGTTGGTGGGTCTAGAACCGTCAACATTTCTGGTGCTAGAAGGAGGGCTAGATGACAAGCTTAGCCCTTGATATCTATTTTTAATTTTTGCACATCTTTCATGACTTCTGTCCTAATCACAACCCCAACATGTTTCTCTCACATTGTTGATTTCGATGTGTCAATGGATGTTATAGATGACTTGTCTAAATATAAGTTCAATGGCGATAATGGAACACCCTTGTTCAGGAATATAGTTTACTTTGTTGGTTTCTGTGACAAGCATGATGTCCCCTCGAATGACATTGTTTGTTGGTTGTTCACTTTCACGTTCGAAGGGCGTGCAAATAAATGGTGTCGCACATTGCCCACAACCTCTATACACTCTTTTGATCACATGTTTAGAGAATTATGTCGTTCTTTCGTTCTTTATGACTATAAAGAACTCAATAAAAAAAAAAAAAAATCATGAAAAACACTTGAGGAATCTCTTGAGCACTTTCATGATTGTTTTCTTCATTACTATTATGAATTTCCTAAAGATGAAGTTGACTGGAAATTTTTGGAGGGAAGATTTCAATATCTTGTTCACATCTCTGAGAATATACAAGAGTTAGAGTCCTCCGACTCTCTCCCTACATACCACGATGTTAGAGCTTCAAAATATAAGACAAATAAGGTTTTTGTCCCAAGTGACCCTCTGTCCCCTTCTCATAAAATATCTCTAACCCCGCAGGACGAGGTGGGAGAAGTTGTGAATCCACTTGTTGAACTATCATCATCTCCTTCTACCCTGCCTGCTCAGGATTTCTTTGTAGTTTTGGACTGCAAGCCTGATGGTTGTCATGTGGTCTTATCTCCTCAGCCTCTATCCTTTAGTTCCTTTGATCCTCTAGATTTTGGTGTGTTTTGTTCATCCGTTCCATATTCCATATGTGATGTTCACTAGTATCAAGTTTTGGATATTTTTTGTTGAACAACCAACCTACGCTATCATTTTCGATGAGTATGTGTGGGAGTCTAAACAAGAATCTATGATGAAGGATGACCTCCTTATGTCCGTGCATCATCTACTTTATCCTAACATCTTCCACGATTCTTCCATTTTTGTTCCATCTTGTGAAAATTCATCTCTGAATGCTTCCATTTCTGATTATTCACACAACATGTGGGATGTCATCCTTTCATTTGATTGCGGATAGGACAAATATTTCTTCCCATATCCACCCAATCTTTCATCTTACAATTTCGAAAACTTAGAAGGTGAAAATTCTTGTTTTTCATCACCCCCTCTTTATGATTCATCAGATCATGAGGATATCATTGTCCATATTCAATTTTATGAGTGTGGTTGTCATGATATTTCAGTCATTCATTCGATGATGATTCTAATTCACCTACTATTGATCTTTCTAAGCCAATGGGATTTGATGATCCATATTTTGATGAAGTGGAAACTCCTCAACCTGTCGAGGCACTTCAGCCCGAGCTTATGGTTATGTCAGGTTCTCATATCCAGGAGGTTGGTTCCACTCCAAATCAGAAATATGTTGAATCTCCCCAGGCTCCTCATCTCTCTCTTCTTCACACTGAAAAATCAATCCATTTCACAGTCTTCACATCCCCCAAAAGAATCACATGATCCTATTTCTCATGCATTGGAGGAGTCATATGTAGCAAGCACTATTGTGAAACAAAAGTTTTCTTCTTTCTTCATGTTTGCATGTTTATCGAGTTCAAAGGTGTGTACATGCTTGTCTTCCAGGCATACTGTGAAAGGACACCATGATACATCCACATAGTTCCTTTCATGTGCTTTCAATTTTTTCTTTTATGTGGATGCATTTAAGCTTCGAACGTATTGTTTTGCATTGTTTTATCTTTCTTGTCTATTGGTTTTCTTGAATATCTTTCTTGTCAATCATGTTGTTGCCTACATGGGACAACCAATGCATCGGAAGCTACATTCGAAATATCACTTCACGTGAGTTGGCCCATGCTCCTCTTAGCTTAGGAGTAGGAGTAGTGTTTTCTTTCTTGTTTTGTTTCTTGATTTGCTTACTTTGTTTTGCTTTGTCTTGCTTTTTTCCTTTTCTTGTTTTCTTGTGCACCCATAGGTTAGTTTTTGCATGAAACCATGTTTGGCTCTTAGACAAGCAGGATGAAATCCAAGAGGAAATTGTATAACTATCAACACTTGATTATCTATCTATTCTCTCTCTTTATGAGAATCTTGCCTTTCTTCTAGTCAATGATACCCTCATGGAAAATATGTTCCTTTCAGAGAGAATCATGGTGAAATCACGATGCTTGTACTCTTAACTAGTAATGCCTACTGTAATCAATTTTCTATATTTGGTTAACCCTTGTCAGCTCAGTCAAGTAGAGTAAGGAGAGGGGGTAAAACATCCTTCTATGAAGGGACAACCTCTTCTTCTCTCAATAATTCAGGATCCCTATTCCACCTCATGAAATAAATAAGTGCCTATGCACAGTTCTTTGGAAAATGAAAAAAAAAAAAAAAAATAAGCTTGAAAGAAGAGAAATGCTTCTTGTGCAGATAGGTGAAGGAAGTAACTTTTCTAGGGTACTATCTAGGCTCGTTAGCAGTGGAGCAATGCTTGTGTTCCTGAAGTGACTCTGTTGAGGTAATATCTAGGCCTGCTAGTAGTAGAGCAACACTAGAGATGAAATTAAAACTCCGAGGGTTCATATTACTTGTGCATTTATATACCCCTCATCCCCAACTTAAACAAATCAGTCTGACTTGGCTTGGTATGTGTGCTACCGATAAAGAGAATGGTAGGGACTACATCCTTAACTCAAGCTAGTAAAAAAGCTATGATAATCGAAGAACTGAATAATACTTCCAAGAGAGTTAGAGTCGCTTCGCACGAGACAAGGTCCATACATAGAGCTATGGTTCTACTAGTGTGTGAACAATGTCCTTGCGGCTACAACCGCCCTCCAAAATTTTTCTTATGCTTCATTTTGGAGCCTTCCTTCTAAATCACAATAGCTCATGTTGCACTGATCTAGGTACTTTTTCTTTGAAGTAGCCTCATCCTTTGCATCATGGCTTGTGTTTTCTTACTGTATTTACTATCTAACCCACGAGCTGATCTCTTAACTTGGTTTCCACCCAGTTTCGGGCTTGCCTTAGAGAACTGCACAAACCTTAAGGGAAACCAACCTTGCTCTCGGGAATTTCACAATCCAAACTAACAGTGAACCTCGAGCTCCAAAATTGCACAGAACTAGTTGACAGCCAGCCTTCCGCTGGGAAATTGCGCAAAGCATGCAAGGTAGCCCGGAGCGCCTCAACCCAAAAACTCTTCAGAAGCATCTTGCTTAGAAGTTTCTTAGTGCATGATCCAGTGAGTTGCCTAGTCCTTCCTATAACTACGCAATCTCTTCGGGAAATGCATGGCATATTATCCCAAAAAAAAAAAGCGAAAAATCATCCCTATAAAATAGGGATCTATTTTTAGCAGTTCGAAGGAGGCACTTGAGTTATTTTGGAAACTGTCGCCAAGCGTCGCTTTTTCCTTGATTTTTGGCCTTTGCATCTTAAACCCTAAATTGACCAAATCTATTTAATCAATGCTACTATAGATCATTTTCATATTGAATTTTGGAGCTCTAGAATACCTAAGGAGATCAAGAAACCTTCGGTGCGATCGTCATCACTTTTTTGGGTAAGTTTTGTTTTTCTTGTCTTTTGCTACTTTTTCTATCTCTTTTGCTTGTTTAGCTTATGATAGTGTTGTTTCATTTGTTTTTTTGAATGGATTTTGGTGTTTTAACTTGTTTTAGCTTGTAGAAGTGTTGTTCCAAGTTTTGCATTGACTTTCTTAAGTGTCATATCCATTACCTTGTTTTTTCACTAACGTTCATTGTTGCGGAAACTCTCTCCACATGCTTTGTTTTCCTTTAGTTTAACTTATTCCTGCACTTGTTTAACTTGCATCCATCATCACTTAGTCAGGTCTACACTCAACATCACACCATCCTTCAAATCTGCTCGATTTCACATTCCCCTTGGGAAGATCTGGGGTCCCCTTGCTCGGATCTCTCTTTCCCTTGAATGCACTGTGCATTCTAGGAGCTCAAGGCCTCTGCCTTGGCTTATGGAGCTACGTGGAGACTACCTAGGCCTAGATCCAATTGTGCACTATGCATTTCGAGGAGCTAGCCTCCCAGTCTTGGCCACTCAGAGTACCCAATGTGCAGTCTATCCTGGTCTGTGCCCAAGTTAGATTGTGCATTGTGCAGTTGCAGTTAGCAAGCCTCCCCCACTAACTACTGGGACTACACAATGTGTGGTTCCAATAGGTAGCCAATCACCTCTATTGACCAAAATTGCACAAATTGTCCCAACATTATCCTGGTTTGTTTCTTGATCTTGTCTTGAAGTTGCTTTTGGTTTTAATCTAACATTTGCATGGTGTGAGTATCCTCTTTGTCTATAGGTACAACAGTTGTTGAGCATCTCTCTAGAAATTACAGTTAGCATGGCCTCCAAGAGAGCTGCATCAAAGAAAACTGTTGAGAGTAGTATTGGGGAAGTATTTGAGCAGATGTCAGTTAACTTACCAGTTTATCCAGGAACTCAGTTATTCACTGAGAAAGGCACAAAGTTGACATGGCAGGAAATCAAGGATACTTTTGTAGAGGACTTCAAGGAAGACTCAGAGGACCGGAAATTTTATATCAGCATCCAACAGTCAGGCTTATACAAGGTTGCATGCAAGTACCCCACCTTCCCATGTGCAAACATTATCAGCTAGATTGTCTCACATACAGATATAGAGACTATGACATTGATCAGTTCCAGTGGGATAGAGCTTGCCACCTTCAAGACATATAACTTTCATCAAATATATCATTTACCTCAGTCGGTGAGGCACATGGAAACACATTTCTATGTCACCCACAACCAGGTGAACATGAGAGATATAGTCAAGCACTAGGTGAAAGACTCATCAAATTTTAGACAAAGATCTAATCATTTTTACAAGACAAAGCCTCTCAGGAAGGCCTACCAGTTCTTGATCATCTTTGCATGCCGAATACAATATCAAGAGAGCACAAAGACCTTTCTTGAAGGTTGGGTAGTTGTATTAGACCAATTGTTGAGTGATGGAAGGCCATTCAACTGGTCAAAATTGTTGGCTCGTCAGTTGAAAATCCATGTGTAACGCCTGGAATCTGCCCAAGGATGAGAAAGTGAGATTCTACATGTATGCACACTTACTAAATGAAAATTTTTCCCGACAACAGTTTCCTGGCATGAGCTAGACATGGACATCGAAAGAGACAGTCATCAAAATTTATTGCAACTTGCTTTCTGATTAAAGTGATCAAGGAGAAATGGCAAGGATGACTGACCATTTCATCATCCCATTGTATAAGCTTATCTTTGACCAATATCCACCTTGCATGTCTCGTGAAGTGATGGAGGCAATAATTAACATTGCAGATTGGTATGCCTCACCCAGTGGCACCTTTATCATATTATTTGGAAGATAGAAGACTATGCATCTTCTAAAAAGGTATGCCATGGACAAGTTGGTCATGCAAGGGATCACATATCACCTCTCGATAGGGTTATCAGAAGGACTACATAGGAAGAAGGAGGCATCATGGCTTGTTCTTCCTTTGCAGATCAAGTTATACAAGATTAAGATCTTGAAAGATGAAAATTTTGAAGCTAAGGAGATATTGAATTTCAATTTCGACACCAAGGAGTTTAATACATATGATCCCCACGGTATTTACAAGAACCATTGTACGAAAGTGTACTATCCATGGATCCACAAGACATATCAATGGCATGAGGAGGACCCTTGGAGGTACTGTTACAATGACTCCAAGCTCCATGATTCAATCAGTATAGCCACAACCTGGAAGGCTACTCTGCAAGCAACACCACCACATGAATCAACAATAACAATAGCAATAAGCAACAATCCAGTGTAGGACAATGGAAAGAGGGAGATTTTCAAGAACATAGAGGTAGAGAAAATATACAAGATGAGAGCAGATCATATCATTGAGAAAGTAGCTTAGGAAACAGAGGAAAAGAGGGAGAAGAGGATAAAGAGGGAAGAGCGAAGGAAGAGAGAAAAGAAAATACTATAGGAAGCAAAACTAAAGTAGCAAGAAATGGAGAAGAATTTGAAGGAATATTAAGAGCTGAGAAGGAGAGAAAGGGAAGAGAAGTAGAAACAGGTGGAAGAAGAGAGGAAAGGCACTCTAATAGAGCAAACAACACCCATACAAGTTGAGGATTCAGAACAACCAGCACCTGAAGAAGAGGGTGAACAAATGCAGGATTGGGAGCTTACTCAATAGATTAAGCAACTGATGGAAGTGAAAAACATGGAGTTGGGGTAGGAGCCACAGGATGAAGACACTGACCTTATGTTGAGAGCAACTACGGCCACCTCTTAGTCCCCACCACCTCCAGTGTTGGAAATAGTCCTGAGCGAGCAAGGAGAGGTTGTTCTTCTTGACTATGATCTGGTTATGAATGTGTACAATCTATCATTTGACAAGTTGCAAAAGAAGATTTTACAAGCATGGAGGAAGCACTTTTTGAAAGATCATGTGTCACCTACATTCATGAAGGAAAGGGTGATAATGCCTAATGTCAGAAAGCATCGAGTTTCCCTTGTCGATGCCACCTTAGCCTATGTAGGAGCAATAAGCTCAAATGTTAAGTTCCTTTTGGACAAGAATGTACAAATGGAAAAGAATTTGTAGGCTTCCAAGAAAGAGGCAGAACAACTCAGAGAGTAGAGCACAGTTTCAACAATGGTAGAGATGAGGAAAGTGATACTCGTTGAAGTATCAACACTTGAGACTATCATGCGAAAGCTTTATGATGGATTTTTCAACATGCATAAAGAAGTTTTCCATGTGTGTGGCTTACAACAATGTAGCAAAGAGTTTGTTCAAACTCTTAGGAACATACATGTTTCAATCGCCCATGTGCAAGAGTGGAAAATTTGGTACAAAAAGGCCTCACTTCACTTTCCAAAGATGATGAAGCCTCAAGCAGAGCTAGAGAAAGAAAAGGCCTAGATGTTGATACAGAACTATGAGAAACTCACCCCATTTGTCAACAACATACAGTCCTCATATGCATGGTTCTACAAGAGTTGGATTTCATGGTGAGAATGCATAGGATCTCGTCAATCGGTTCCCTTGCCAAAGCTAAACACAAGAAATAAGTGTGGCTAGAGATCAACAGGTACATTAAGCATCTAAGGCGAGAGGCCACCAAGGATGACTTGGAGATGAGAACACATAACATGCATAAGTAAATTGGTGGTCCCGTCATGGTCAAAACCATGTTGGACATGCTTCTGGACAATTTGGATATAGGTTTCAAGACCATATACCCAGAAGCTATGGAGGAAAAAGTCTATTATTAGAAGACACCATCAAGCAGTTTGGGGACATCATCACAGGTTACCAAGCTTGGCATTAGTACGTGACCGAAAAGAACCAAGTCAAAGTTTCCGAGTTGGACTTTCTCCAAACTTCAGAGTCATAGTGTTTTTTCTTGTTAGGTTGTATCTAGCCTATTTTGTCTCACATGGGTACATGTGGAAAATGTAATATTATCTGTAAATATGTTGTAAGTGAAATTCCAAGTGTCATTAATGGAATATGAAAGTTCGTCATGTTATGTAATGAGTTATTTGTAAAGAATTTGAAGAGTCATGAGGGTATTCAAAGAGTCACAAAGGGGAATGTCAAGGCTCACCCCACCCTTTGTTATAAATAGAACCTCATAACTCATAGAACAGGCTTTTGCGGAGCCAAGATTTTGGCTAGGCCTAGGCTTAGAAAAGGCTTGGGAGTATTTTGACGAGCCTTGGCTTCTCCATAGCATAGAGCAAGTATACATATTTGGGGGAGCAGGTGTTCTTAACTGTAGTGTTCCACTATTGAGGCTAGTGATCATCAATGTTGTATGTATATATGGAACTTTCACTTATAATAATAATACCAGAGCCAATACATTTTCATGCATATGTTATTATTGTAGTTGGCCTATTCTGGTTTCTTTTGTATTGTATGTTTTTTAACTTACACATTTTATTATGAACTATTTTGTATACAATTGTACAAATCTTATTGAATGTTTTTGGATTAACGTGTCATTTTAATTTGTTGACTATTCTGCATTTTAGCTTGTGATGGCATTTTGCTCGTTTGTTTCTTTCAAGTTGCATACTATTACAGGATTCTAAGGGGCACACTTTCTTTGCCCCTCCGTGTGTTAGAACCCCCCATGCATCACACTTGATTCATTGCAAGTTCACACACTTGATTCATCGCAAGTTCACACACTTGATGCCACCCAAAGTTATCATACTTATCTCTGCGCGCTACTATGGTCAAGGCATTACATTACCACCCACTGTTGGGACTCCTACTCCAAACAGTCTAAGGTCTAGTTGGGAATTCTTATCGGGGATATCCCCTGAATGTTGGTGGGTCCAACACCATCAGCGCTGATATAAAGGCCCTATTTCTGAATCCTTAAATATTTTCCTTGGCTCTAGTTGTCAACACAAGAGCATGATGCAATGATGTCTATGAAAAGTAATGGAGGTGTGTCTAGTGAGTGTGCAATGCAACTATGTCAAGGTTCTTCTACTAAAAAGGGGGGAGAAATGTGAGCCTCTAATTGAGAGGTAATATTACCACCCACGAAGAGACACGCATGAACCAAAAAGGTCTATCTAACATCCAACAAAATAGTCCACAAAGGATGTGACGATCATTATAATCAACAAACAAGGAAAGATTTTTCAAGTATCTTGCGGAATAGTCCACAAGGATGGGACAACAATAACAACCACTACATCACATTCTTAGTAAGGTAAGCACTAAAACAACCAAAATAGTTCAATTATCTTAGTACATGTGAAAGCAAACATGAAATAAAAATGTCCACAAAACAGTCTTACAAACATTCATAGTCCATGCATGAAGAATGTGTTGGCCTTAAAAGGATTTTTTTATTAAGTAAAAGTTCCAGGACATGTGTTTATAATGTACATCACTAGCCCCAGTAGTAGGACATTGGATCCACTCCTTGCTCCTTAAGTAACTAGTTGATCTCTCTAATGCCTTATGGGAGGAGCCAAGTTGAAAATTCCTTTGCTCATATAATGAGGGGTATATATAACCAAGGGGTGATGCTACCCCCTTGTGACTCTTTGACTACCCTCATGACTATTCGAATTACTATGACTTTTAAACTTACATGACTCTTCATATTCATGTGTGTCCTTCGGACTTCCACCTTACAATACATTTGAATACAATATACATGGTCCAGAATAATGACGTGGCATATGACCACTCATGGCATGACATGACATGAAACTACTAACATGGAATGCTTGCTAATGTCATAATGTCAAGTCATTGTTGTTGCTGAGTGTTGTATGTCTTCTTGGATGTGTTTTCCCTTAACCTTTTCATGGCTTGATGATGTAGAGTCTTTAATGATCTTTTAGTCTTGAACGGTGGTTGCAACTTGTGTCCCTTTGCTCCTTCTTGATTGACCCACTTGTGAGTTCAGCTGCAAGAGAGTCTTTAGGTATGTCTCCCTCCTTCTTCTCCTTCTTTTTCATCTCGCCATGACTTGATAATGTACCTGTTCCTACAATTCACTCATGACAAGACGACATCAATCTGAAAACCCCCTAGTCTAAGATGATGCATTCTTATTTATGAACCGAGCCTGGGACAGGTCACAGAGTAGGAAAGGGCCCCAGTTACTATGCATTGTGCAGTTCTAGTAGATAGGGGGAGAGCTTGATCTCTGAGACTACGCATTGTGAAGCTCAGGGAGGCCTAAGATATAGAACTGTGTAGTTTCTGGAGGTTGTGGGGTCCGACTGAGGGAATGGTCACTGGAGGAAGCTTCCGCGTAGTTCTAGAGGCCAATGGAGGTTGGGATTTTGTGCACTGTGCAGCTCCAGCAGGAAAGGAAAAGGTTTGAGGGTTGAGGATGTGAAATGCGGAGTTCAAGGCTCACTAGGAAACACAACTGCAGAATTTGGAGGTCAAGGGAGGTTGTTGGGATCAAGAATTGAACAGAGAAGTAGCCCTGGAGGATATTGACTACACACTACATAGTTCCAAGAAATAGGGTCACATTGTAGAGGGATGATACTACACAATGCGTAGTTCAGTCAGGGCTCGATGGAGCTAAGTTTTCCAGTCAGGAAGATTTTACGAAACTGATTAAGTGCGGAATGGGAGATGGACTTGTGATAAAATCTGACTGTGACCACACACTTAGCATAATTTAATGACATGACAACATAGATCATTGGAACACATAAACAAATCATTTCCTTATGTGTGACTACTTCACGACAATATATGACAAGTGTAACACTTAAGATAGGCTTTAGGATGACCGTGAAGACACTTGTGTGACAGTGCTCAAAAATTTGTGTACGAGTGTGACAGATGTTTACATGGTTGGGATAACTCAAATACACAAAGACTTCCCCTTGAAACCATCAAAAAAGGTTTTCAAACAGTGTACAATAGTCAAAAATGAAAAAGGACGACAATTGATCCAACATGAAAAAAGGGGCGAAAGAACTTCGAGGAATCTCTTGAAATGGGCTCTAGTGTTTCCAACAACATATAAAAATACCAAGGAAGGCTCTGAAATTTGAGCGTAAGCCAAAATTTTGGATGGTGTTTCCACAACTACAACAAATGGCTTACTACAAGGTTCCACCACTAAAGAGTTCATTTGCTAGAATGTTCTTAGAGGATAGAAAATTCTATATAAAAATGTTGAAGCATTGTAAGAAATATCTTGGAACTCATTCATAATTTGAGCTACGCTCTATTAGAGGTTGCCCCCTTGAAGAGGTAAGTGAACATTGCTTCTCTATTAATAAAGGTATAATATTATGGTTCATAGTATTTGTTGTGTTTGTAATTATGTTTCTTTTAACAATATATCTGAGTAATATCTATAATGTTGCTTTAAATATTTATATTTGGCACATCATAAGTGGTATCATAGCTCCCTCTTTGCATATTGTTAGAACAAGTTTTTTTCAAGATAAAGACATGTTCTAGCATATATAGATAACACAAAGTTCTAACATTTAGTAGGTAAATTTGTGTTCAGGGAAGCATAAATGTAGGAAATAAAAGAGGTTGTATCCCTGTGACTAGTACTACATTAGAACAAAACTATATATGTAACTTCACTTCCATGTACCCTTAGGTATATTAGAAGTCCTATAGTTTCCCTAAAAACGGATTTAGATCACTCACTTGACCACTTGAATTCTATAATGGTATCAAGAAAAAAACTCAGGAAAATTACTCTCTTGTATTTGGTTAATAAGGTGGGATAGCTAAGGGTATGATTGAACCTCCCTGGTTAAAGCCTTGAGATATTGGGCTACGTACTACTATTCAATCCTACACATGTTTTAGAGAATTATAGCATAGGGAACTTCCATTAGAGAATTTTTGAGGTCTAAAATGGGCCTCCTAAGGAATATTATAAAGTAAGAGTGGAAATAATAAAATAAGTTTAGATTAGATTACATCATCAAATTTTTTAGGGAAAAAAGAAAAAACTACTTTTTCAACTTGTATTTTCAACCTATCTCCCTACGGTTTTACTCAAATTTCCAACAGGGGCACTCATTGGATGTAAAATTTAATTCCTCATCCAATAAGTATCGATGTTGCATAATTTCGATGGACTCCGTTACATGAAAAATGAGAAATACATGAAAACACATGATTGCAATCATGTTTTTAATGTATTTCTCATTTTTCATGTAGTAGGGTCCATCGAAAGTATGAAACATGGGTACTCCTTGGACGAGGAATTAAACTCAACATCCAACGAGTGCTCATCCTTGAAATTTGAGTAAAACCATAAGGATATAAGTTGAAAATACGAGTTGAAGAAGTAGTTTTTTTTAATCTTTTTGTTTTTATACTCCAAAAATGGTGAATTATCTTCCATGGTTGACATCATCATCTTGAATCCTATTGGTTCTTATAAAGTTGATTTTGGTTGTACATTTTTATTGTGAGGCCCATTTCTTACCTCAAAATTTCTCTACTTTTTATCCTTAGGACTCTTGAATCGTACACCTTGTTGCAGCCAACCCGAGAAACTTGTAAGACAAGGGGTTGTGTTGATAATTTTAACATTCAGTCACTGGAAACCCTATGTTTTCTACTAGCTTGAGATATTTGTACACAATCATCAATATTAAGAATTTGAACATTCTATTAGCATAGTATTCTTCAATCGAGAGTATAACTATACCAGAGTTAAAAAAATAGAGTATAAAGTGGTCCCACCAACACCCTTATTTTGAAACTATCTAAGTAGATTCCTTGTGTTGCATTGATCATAATTATCCCCCACTCTCAAAGCCTTTCTTATGTGAATCCACTCGTCTTATTACTTGTTTCCTACCCTAGAAAACCACATTGATCAAACTGGTATAACTCTTTAATAAGTATTTTGTGTGTATTTGCTAACCCATTATGCTGCCCCTATATCATTAGCCCCACATTTTAGTAACCTTTTTTCTTTTTCATTTGATCTAGAAAAATACCCACAATCATGATAATGGCACATGTGTTGTTCAATTGGATAATCTATGTGAAGAGTTTCAAACTAAATTTGAGTACACTCAAGCTATTACCAACAAAAACTTTGTTATATTTAATGACAAGCTCAAAAAACTATATAAACTCTCTAACTAGTTGTCCCAAATTATTATTGAATTGAAGGAAACTCAATTCAAGGAACTATCATTCCACCAAGATGGAGTATCATCTCATTCCATGTGGCTTCACTCTAACCCCTTTGTTTATGATTTGTGAATTCCTAAAGTAGATTTGAATAAATTTGATTCTAACCCCACTTGCTAGGTCATTCAAATGAAACATTATTTTTCACTGCATGCCATCGCCAATGACTTAATGAAATTTTGCGTGGTTGTATTATATTTAGATCTTGAGTGTTGTCAACTATGGAAATAGCATAAGAATTTCCATAAAAGTCATATTGCTTGGATTCAATTTGTATATAATCCCTATGAATGTTTTGAACTTAATACTCATCATTTCGGTCACTTGACCAAGATTAAACAATTGAGTATGGTTGAATACTACATCTCTCCTTTTGAGAAAATTTCTTTTTGAATTAAAGCCATGTCTAATACTTTCTTCTAAGAATGCTTTATTAGTGGTCTAAAGGAAGAAATATGTTCCCTAGTCTTAATGGCTCACCCTATGACTTGGATTGAAGCCACTCAATGAGGTAGGAAAGCATAATAGGTTTTAAATGCTCAACTAAAAAATCCTTCCTTTATTCCCTATTACCCATTCCAACAATGTCTTTCCTCCTTTCAAGATCTAAAAATTAACTTGTGTTGAAATGGAAAAATGTCAACTAAAATGCCTTTCCTTCAATTGTGTTGACAAATATGTTTTCTAGCAAAAATGTAAGGAGCAAAAGGTTTTTTATGGCTATTTCAAAGGACATAAGTTTGAATACGATGGCCATGTTGTCCCTTAAGAATATGTGTCTCAATCGGATGACGACCTTCCTCCCTCTAATTAGCTAGACGTGGAACCCCAGATATCCCTACATGCCTTGAATAATATTTCAACTCCCTAAATCTTAAATTAATTGGCTACATCAAACATCATAGTGTTCTTATTCTAAATGATAGTGGTGGCACCCAAAACTTTCTTCATCACTAGATCGCCCAAGAGACATATTGATATATCCATATAAATAACAACTTTCAAATCATGATTTCTAATGGAGCCTCAATGAAACATGGGGGTCATTGAAAATATGTGCACCTTCTAATTGTTGATTATTCTTTGAAATACCCAATGTTTTCCATTGAAATTAGCGGATGTGTTATTGTTTTAGGTGTTGAATGGCCATGCACATTATCCCTCATCGCTATGTATTTTAGTGTCTAATACATGATCTTCCACTAGATAGGGTGTCACTTTCCTTTACAAGGAATCACAACCAATTTTCCCAAGATCTTAATATCACTATAATATCACACCTCATGGAAAAACTCCTTAAAAATGGAAATTATGGCATTATCACATAGTTTCATGACATTCAATACTTTTAGACACCTTCATGTTCAATTCATCCCAACATGTGGTTAATCTTAGGCAAACAAAAATCAATTTTTTAAACTCCCCAAGGAATCCCACCCTCTCATGGTGCACATGATCATTATGTTCCTCTCATACCTAGCAACTTCACACCAAATGCGTTCCCTTATCACAACACATTTGCACAAAAAAATCAAGTTGAAAAAGTGTTCAAGAATTATTAGCTATAGGTGTCATCCACCAAAGTAATAGTCCTTATTCCTCCCCTATCATCATGGTACTCCAAGACGAAGGAACTTGGCACATGTGTCTTGATGTTTGCACTCTCAATAGAATCATTGTCAAGGATAAGTTTTCCATTCAAAACATTCATGATATTTTGGATGAACTTAGAGGTGCTCAATTGTTTACCAAACTTGATCTCCATTCATGTTATCACCAAATTGGTATGAGTTAGGCCAATGTTCCCAAAATTTATTTTCTCACTAACGAAGCCCATTATGAGTTCTTATTGATGCCCTTTGGCCTTTGTAATGCACTAACCACCTTCCAGAGTGTCATGGACCACATATTTAAACTCTTTCTATGTCATTTTATCCTTGTATTTTTTTTATCACATCCCCATCCATAGTAAAAATTGACGTATCATTGTTACCCATATGGATTAGGTCTTACAACTACTTTATTTTCATCGTATCTTTCTAAAAAGTTCTAAATGTGCCTTTGGTGTCTTAGAAGTAGAAGTTTTGGGCCATATTATTAGTAAGGATGATATATGAGTGGACCTAAATAAAATTGAAGTATTTAGGAAATAAATTGGCATCCTTCTTAGCATGAAGGAAAGAGTGAGGTTGTTGGTACTAGACCAACCCACAATGATACTCACTTAAGAGTGTTTTATTTAGGCTCAAATCCATTACAACAATATTCTCCAAGGAATCAAAGCTCAACATGTCACTAGCGGGGATTTGAACCTAGGTGGGTATGATAACAATCATTCTGCTCAATCACTTGAGACAACCCCAATTGACAAAGAAGGATAGGTCTTATCTGTGACTTTTAAAAATTTACAAGGTTTCCTTGATCTAATAAGGTACTATGGAAATTTCATCAAGAACAGTGTAACTTTTTTTCTCCCCTCACCACCTTAATAAAAATGCTTTCAATTGGGTTGTAGTAGCAAAATCATTCTTGCATTTGAATGGTGCTATGTGTACGCCTCTGATACTCACTCTGCTAAAATCCATTAATACTTTTGTTTTGGATTGTGATTCTTTGGGAAAATGAATAGGCATCATTCTCATGTAAAACGTAAACCACTGGCATTTACTATTAAACATTGTGAATGACATCTAGGAGAATCCACCTATGAAAAAAGAAACATTAGTCATTTTGTATGATGTGTATATCTAGCATCCCTACTTGGGAAACATTTCCATATTAACAATGATCATCAAAATCTCAAGTACTTTTTGGAGCAAAGGATTTCATCCCTTAAAAAATATAAATTGGTTGCCAAATTTTTAATCTATGATTATGAGATAATTTATAAGAAGGGAAAGAGAATGTGGTATTTAATACTCTCTCTAGAAAATTTGAAGAGGAAGGGCCCCTCTTTTCTCTCTCCTTCACTATAGATTATTTGGTGAATAATATCCAAAATGAATGGTTCAAATACCCCAAGATCCTTAACATGATCCAACAAATCCGACATGATTCTAATGCATCTACAAGATATACTTGGCACAATGATGAGATTCATTATAAATAGTGTCTATATTTGATCAAATGGTGCAATTTTAAATTGAAAACCATGTTATATAATCTCATGCATCATCAATAGTGGGTCATTATAGTTTTCATAAACATATGAACAGATCAAATGTCCATTCTTCTAGAAAGGCGTGAAGAAATACATCCACACTTTTGTGGCCAAATGTGATCTCTACCAATGATACAAGTGTGAAACAATGGAAGTTCCATGTCCACTACAAAATTTTTCTATTCTATCTACAATTTGGACAAATATTTCTATGGATTTCATTATGGGACTACCCAAATTCAGCAATAAATATATCATCATGGTTTTAGTGGGCCTCCTTTCCAAATATGCTCATTTTTTCCCCTCTAACACCCCTTTAAAGCTTCCATGAGTACTTAAGTCTTCATCTATAACATCTTCAAACTACATGGTATGCCACAATCTATTGTCGCAAATCATGATCCCACTTTTAGTGACAACTTTTTGTGAGAATTGTTTAGGCTCTTAGGAAATCAATTGCATCATAGCACTACCTATCATCCAAAACTAATGGTTAGACTCAAGTTTTCAACAAGTGTTTGGTAACATATTAGTAATGATTTATTTCTAAATGATAGTCCCAATGGGTTTACTGGGTACCCCTAGAAGAATAATGGTAAAAACAACTTGTTATAGGGATACTTGCATGACCCCCTTTGAGACATTCTGTGGCTAGAAACCCCCATCAATATTATCTTACTTTCCATGTGTCTCCGCACTACAAGAGCTCCAAAAACACTTATATCTTAAGATCAAATTATTTGCACTTTCAAAGACAATTTTGTCATGGCTCAAAATTGGATGAAGAAACAAGTTGATAAAATTCACTCTAAATGTGATTCTAAAGAAGGGGATTAGGTGTTCCTTCATCTACAAACATATAAGCATACTTCATCAAAGAAGACCACTACTAGAATCTTGCTCCAAAATTTTATAGCCACTATAATATCTTCAAATGTATTGGGATTTACAAATTAGCACTTCCTAGCAATTCTAAGACCCATCAAGTCCTTCATGTTTCCCACTTAAAGAAAGTAGTTGAATACAATAGTTTTGTTCAAATTATTTTACTTGAATTGGATGAGTAATTTTTCATCTTGTTGTAGCTAGAGGCCATCCTTGACAAATGTGAGTGCCATCTCTATCAATAAACTATCCAAGAAGTCCCTTTCTTCAGTTGTCTCACAATTTTTTTTTTCTTCATGTAAAACCCTCCTCCCACATCTACCTAAGCAACCGACTAGCCAGGGTAAACATGCGACGAGAGGCCACTATCATATGATTCGACCTCCCAAGTAATGTTAAGGAAGTGGAACCGATAGACGCACACCATATAGACATCCAACATTAGCTTTAGAATCTTCACGAGACATGTCAGCCACTTAGACAGTCTGTCCTTGGGTCCCACTGATGTTCTAGATCTCTTAGGCCATAGTCACTCTCATGTTATGGGCAAGGGAGCAACTAGAAACCCAAAGTCACTCTCACAGGCTTGCCTACTAGAGACTAGAGACAAAATTTTCCAGTGCTATGCTAATGACTCCAGGATTTGGGCCACTTTTTTAGGCCCAGAGCCCAGGTCACTTCCCAGAATTGATCCATCTCTTCAAATCAGCAAACTAACATGGAAATGAAAGTACTAAAGCAATCACTTGTTTAAGACCTTGACTAGACCCCTACTAGCCATGATAGGCATTTCGTTAAACGTATTGCAAATGTGTAATCTACAAGTGTAATTAACAATTATGAGCATAAGGGTCTCATACTTAGTTGAAAATCGCTAAGAACAATTGATGCCTCAACACATAAACTATCATTCCATCCATTAGGTCATAGATACATTGACCATTCAATTAAAAGTAAAAACATGATGAAAGTATAGTCATATAGACCACATACAATCCATCAAAATTCTCATAGAAATATAAGGAGAAATAACCATTCATTAATCATGAAAAATCCAAACTCGGGATGGGACTTCCACATTCCACCCAACCGTAGAATGGTTGAGACAAATCTCTCTTCAGCCATTCACCCCTGTGCCATATTCCAAGCATGAATGTGGGATCTCATAGAACACATCAATCAAAACCATCCAAAGCTTCCAGAGGCCACCCACCTGTTGTGGCCACAACCACCACCCTATTAAAACCTGCCTTGGTAGCAATTTTGATGAGTCCCCTAAAATTTGATCTTTCACCTCTCTGAATAATATATTTTATCCTAGAGACTTTAACTCTTTTCCGAGTCAAATCTTCATGGTTAAGCCCCCCTTAATAAATCCCTGCTGCATGGTTCATTCATGACCCAACCTAGAACTTCATTCATTTCCTTCGTCGGGACCTTTTCAACCCTCAAAAACCTTCTATCGCACCTTCATTTCCATTATAACTCTTTACAATGGAAATGCTTCGCAAACATGCATAACTCACCCATTTTTCACCTATCGTAATCAACACTAAGGCGTAATGTTCACCACTATACTCTGGACTCGACGACATTATTAACCATAATATATATATATATATCGAGTCTGGAGCCCCATCGCATATCGCAATTGGCCAGGTCCAAGGCTATATATGTATGGTTCACCACTGTCTACCAGACCCAATGGCTTTATTAACCACAATATATATATATATATATATATCGAGTCCAGAGCCCCATCGCATATTGCAGTCAGTGGGAGTCAAAGCCGGGCCATAAGGCCGATGTGATACACTAGACTCGACAAGACTATCAAGTATAATACATACATTATCAAGTCTGCTTCCCCAATCGCATGTCACAATCAATGGAACCCAAGGGTTGTATATAAGGTGCGCCATGATATGGTGGACCCGGCAATAATTATACATCCGGGTTTATGGTATTTGAAGTCCATCCTTGCGGTCAGATGCGGTTTTCCCATGTATTCCTGTGGTTTCGATAAAACGTTGCGGTCCCAAATTTCAAAGGAAAATCCCATATGGCGGACCCGTCAGAGCTATCAGCTACATCACATATATATTTCGGGTCCGCCCAATTGCATAGCGAAATTGGCGGAGCCCAAGGCTTAAACAGAAGGCACGATGTGATTAGCAGACCTAACGATGGTTATAGACCCAGGTGCATAATGTTTGAAGTCTGGCCTTGTGGTCCAGCTGTGGGTTTTCTCGTGCTTTCGTGTGTATTCGATATAATGTTGTGGGCCGAGTCTCCAAAGGAAAATCCACTTTCGGCCATTGCATATCACAATCGGCAAAACCAAGGGGATGTTGCATTGTGAGTGACCACTACGATGTGCGATTGCGACTTGATCGCTTCGCTACCCTGGCTGAACCAAGGGCCGATTATTCCACATTTATTCCTTGCGATTTTTATGAAATTTTTAATAAAGGTAAGGTTTTTGCGTTTAAGCATTTCTATTATTTTTTTTATATCCATAGCTAATGATGAAATATCTCTACAGGTGAGGATCAAGAGATGAGAGGTGAAATTGAAGCACTCATGGTAGCGTTGATCCATCAAGATGTCATTTCCTCCATATACACCTCAAAGCATGCCAGATGTGGGATGATGAGTGCAACATCATGAGTTTCCTTCAGAAACTTATAAATAGCCACTCCACACAGGTGCAAAGAAATGATATGAAGTCATTCTCTGTTCCATTGGCATCTATTCATTCCCCCAGGAAGTAGAATGCTCCAGCAAAGGTGACCTCGACGTGTCAGCAGTTTCACCAACCGTTGCCATCTGTATATTTTGATCTGTATAATGAAAAGAGGGGAGGTGAAAAGTCATGGAAGACGAGGGTCATTTCCAACTACATAAATATCACCTCCTAAGATGAGGAGAGGGATTTTTCCTTTTGGAAAAAACAGTTATTTATTTATTGTGCTAATAAAGAAGACTGTTGTGGTCTAGAAGGATCCTTTTCAGATTGATTTTCCGCTTATTTCATGTGTTTAGAATTAGGATGTTGTTGTTAGCATGAATATAAATATGTTTTGTTTTGTGCATATTGATAACATACAGTTCATGATTAGTCCTGGTTATTCGAATATGATTCAATAGCATGGTTAACTCATGACAAGTTGTTGATTCAAGATCATATTAAACATCAGTTGCAAGTTTTATTTGTATTGAAAGGAATGTGTAGTATTCCCGTATGAGTAAATTGATTGCAATTAAGATTTAACACAACCTCGTTCAACTGTGAAGCAGTAAGTGCCTCATTCTGGACTTGGAATCAATATATGATGTTTAATCTCTCTTGCTATGCTCCTGTAGGATAGATTAGGATAGTTAGGACTAGCTTAAGTAGTGATAAGTAGTGTAGGTAGGATTTGATATGCATAGGTTAGTTGTTTCCTTTGTTGATTTAATTGAATTATTCCTCCAGGAAGCAATCTCTCAACACCTATGATAGTTTACGGGATCCTTTAAAACCCGTTGGAGCTAGCCACCCCAAATGAAAGCAGATATTATTGGGGTTTGTGATCGGGTCAGTTCCCCTTGTTTGTATAGCGAAAATTCGCCATGTCTACAAATTGGCGTTAGAAGGAGGGCCTAAACTGCCATCCACAGCTTTTTATGATTTCATCTATAAATGTCATGCATGGACTCGAAAAGATTAATGCATGGTTCGTGAAGGTTGAAAAGACCCTTCCTCCCATGTGGAGAAGCCTCATTTCGAAGAAGATACACTATGGGAGTATCTTGTCACTCAAGAACAACCAGTCAGAGTACTTACTCACGCTTACGCTCGTTCCCTTTCTCAGCTCCCCATATTTCACTCTTTACCTCCGAAAAATAAAAGAAAGCTAAGGATCTATTCCATAAACGAAGAGAAATCTGCAGCCTTGTTTCTTGAAGATATTATGCTAGAGTCCTTGCAAAGTATTAACACTCCCTGGGAAGAAATTCCTAAAGATCCACACTCTAAAGGTAATCCCCAGTCCAATTTGGGAAATATTAATAAAGAAAGCCTTGAAGAAACCTTCAACCGGGGCATCCCTATCCATGATATGGCTAACATTCCTCTCCTAGGTGGGAACCAACTTCAACCGATTGGGAACCAATTCCCACCTCCTCCGGGAGCACTTCCTCCCTGGTTCACTCAGGACGCCGTAGCAGTACCTAGGCAGCAGCATCCCTGTTATAGACATTTTTGGGCACTGCAACCCCAATCATAAATTTCCATAAAATGAGGGCACCTAAGTCCCTAAAAGTGTTGCTTCACTCCCTAAAGGAACAGGTCAGCTGATTACATCATCTCCCAGAAGTTCTCCACAGAAAACTGCTCAAAATTAGTCAAAACTAGACCATACAGAGTGCCCAGTGTAGAGGGTGCAATGCCTATCACCTACTCAGTGTAAAGGGTGTGATGCATACTTGAAATCCCTTCTGTAGGGTTCAATGGGCGAGAATGGACAAATGGAAAAGACAGTTTGCGAGGCGGAGGATCGTAGAATCTTCCAGAAACTTCTCCTCTGACACTTGCCTCTCTAAATTTTCCCATGGATGAGTACGATATCATCAATCTCCAAGTGGAATCAAGAACTATCAGAGAGAGGAAACTAATCAAAAACCCAGAAGTTGACTCACCCCCCTACAATCATCTATATATGGATCCCTCATCACAGAGATCCAGGGGGCTGGAATCTTCTATCTTGTAGAGAAGTGATGTTGGTTTCCTGGTGTAACATCATAGTGTTGGGTGATCTAAGCTTTACATGAGGTGAAGAAGGGATTTCTTGTTGGAGGATGATGCTGGGTCAGAACTATTAGTTGTAATCCTCTTTGCTATTCTTGATATTAATAAATCTATTCAATTTTTCCTCCACATTCTTGTATGATTGATTGTTTATGAATTTGTGTGGTCAATACATATTTGGTCCTGTATTGTTTATGGCTATAGATCCTTGTTCTTCGATAGTATTATGCTGCTTTGATTCCAAAGGTGCTCTTTGAAGCTGGGTAGACGAAGAAGAAGCGGAAAAGATCTATCAGAAAAGGAGAGGAACCAGGCAAGGAACCAAGCGCAAGACTGAGGTTAGTGTCCTTTGTTCCCCTCTTATCTATTTTGCATAAAGGAAAACGAAAGTAGTTTTAACTTGTTTGTTTCTAAGATAGCTACCAGTCTTAGTGGGAATAGCAGATCCAAGTGGACACTATTCTCGATAACAATCCCTTACCAAAAAATGTAGAAAGAGTACTGCCTAAATTCGACCCTGAGTGGGGAGACACCGCCGATAACCATATTCACTCTTTCTTCATGTCTGTGTGCATGTTGGGGGTAGCCGATGAAGATATAGTATGTCGCCTTTTCCCTTTTACTCTGATTGGTGCGGCTTCCACATGGTACTTTAGCTTGAGAACAAGATCAATCACCTCATGGGTTGCCTTTCAACAAGCCTTCTTAGACAAGTATGGCGATGACAAAACACCTGCAGCCTTAGTTTTAGAACTATCCCATTTGAAAATGGAAACCAAAGAAAAAGTCAAGGATTTTAACATCCGTTTCAACACCATGTTCAACAAAATCCCGCCTAATGCTAGACCTACTGAGGAGGTGCTCATGGAACTCTACATCACTACTCTCCCTGTCCCTACTATGATGTGGGTCAAAAGGAGTAACGCACAAACCTTACAGGGTGTTATCGATGACGTAGTAAAAGTCAATAATGAAATGATCAGTCTCACAGCATGTCATCATACAACCAGAGAAAAGAAAGCCTCTCAAGCATCCAAGAAGAATAATGGGAGTGATAACAAAGGGGCTGAAATCAAAGAAAAGGATACCACAAATGTAGAAGGTTTGCATCGGATCATTAAGAAGTTGACAAACACATTCATCGATATGAAAAGGAATTTTGTAGAGAGTACAAGCGAGAGTGGAGGAGAGTATAACAACAGAAAATATTTCAAACCTTTCTATCGTAAGAAGACAGAAGGTGGTCATGGTCAACTTGAAATGCCTGCTCCACCCAATTAAGGGAATTTAAATATAGAAGAGTTGGCTCTTATCGAATCGCTCCTTAACCAAGAAGAACCTATAGTGGAGCTAGAGCTAGAACAAGAAAATGAGGAAGAATACCAAGTAGAAGAGCCCTTGGACGAATAATCTCAAATCAATGTACTATGGGATTTCTACACAAATGACAACGATGACGATGAATGAGATAGTATGGCAGAAATCCATACACGAAGTAAAGGGCCACTTGCAAGTGTGATGAAGCTTGTAGACCAAACAAAGAAAGATGTTCACCCTTTGAAGGTATCCGCTCCCAAGGTTCCTATTGAGAGGAATAAACCTAGTGGTGATTCCAAGAGTACACCAGTCGTGAGCTATTCTCATAAAGAAAATGCATCTCCAAATGCAACGACGGTGACTCACAATGGTAAAGTCCCACCTGAAAACTACAAAACTAGTATTTTTACTCTACCCTACCCTATTTATAACATTGATGACAACATTGTGGATGATCTTAAGAAATCTCGAGCTAATATCACGTATTTTGATTTGTTAAAGTTAACGCAACAGAGAGATATGCTCTTAAAAGCTATGAATGAATGGAATTGCAAACCTCCCACCATTTCGACCAGTGCTCTTAAAAGCTATGAATGAATGGAATTGCAAACCTCCCACCATTTCGACCAGCCAAACCCAGAAGTCGGCATCTAGACCCATTAGTACCTCCAGTACATCCCAAAAGCCACCAGCCATGGAAGCCACTCTGTCAAAAATGAATCGAACCCCCCAAGATGTCAGTGCGGCCATGATAAGAAGGAAATCAAAATCCATAACTCCCCCTTTCCTTATCACATTTGAAATCTTCAACATGAACATACACAATTGCTTGGTAGACTCAGGTGCCTCGTCCACTGTGATGCCTTACGCTGTTGCTAAAAGACTTCATTCAATACCTGAGAAAACTAGAACTCGAATCATGCAATTAGACAAGACAAATGTGAAAGTAATTGGGGAATTGAAAGATGTACTGATTTCGATGACTACTAAACTACAGTATACACAAGTCATTGATATAGTTGTAGTCGACATACCCGAGGCTTATGGAGTGCTGCTTAGTAGGGACTAGTCAGCAAAACTAAATGAATATTTTTCAACTCATGGGTCGCATCTCTTGTTGCCTCAGAAGGGAAAAGGTGATATGCTAAGAGTTTATCGTGAAAGATACATGAAGTATGTAGTGATGGAGCTAAAAGGTCCCAATGATCCTGTAATGCTTACCAACTCTATCCTTTGGAATTATAGTTTCAATGTTTGTGCCACAGAAACCTGTTTTGGAGAATTCCATGTAGAAACAATTGAAGAAACTGCAATAAACGCACAGTTGGAAGCTCTCCCCTGTTGTCCAACTCATGAACCACCCTGTAATATAGTAGATGATAGAACTAATTTCATAAGAAGCAATTCAATTGATGTAACATTAGACTCTATATTTTGGATACTCTATTTTGATGGCTCTAACTGCCTTGAAGGTGCAGGTGTTGGGAGCATTCTCATTGACCCACAAGGGAACCAACGTCTGATGGCCAACCGATTGGAGTTCTCATGCACCAACAACATGGTAGAATATGAAGGCTTGCTGCAGGGCCTCAAAAAGGCCACTGATATGAATGTAAAAAATCTGAAAGTTTTTAGTGACTCACAGATAATTGTGGACCAGGTAGGGAAAAGGATACATGGAAATTCACCACACCTGGTAAGATACCAACATGAGGTATGGAGCTTAATTGACAATTTTGATTCTTTTAATGTCACATACATACCTCGAGGGAAAAACCAAGATGCCGATCTGATGGCTGGTATGGATGCAAAACTTTTGCTTGATTTTAGATTAAATAGGAATAAATGTTATGTTGAATTGATTTTCAAACCATTCGTGCCTAATAACATCTCAAATTGGTAGGTGTTCAAAGATGACGAGCAAATCCTTGAGTTCTTGCACTGCGAGAAGACATTCAAGAAAGCAGTCATTGATGAAAAGGAGCATGACAGGCTTATGAATGAGAGGGAAGATGAGGAAAAAGATCAGTCCAATATGATTCCCAAGTCAGTTGTCAAGATGGAGCACTTGTATGACCTGCATGATAAATTCAAGAATCCGACTAACTGCAAAACGCATAGCTCATCCATGAATTATGAATCGGTCCACCTTGGAACCAAAGAAGACCCAAAAAATGTCAATTTGGGCTTGGGGTGCTCTCCACAAGAGAAGACTGCATTTGTTAAGATGTTTAAAGAGCATAAGGACGTCTTTGCATGGACATATGGCGACTTAAAAACCTTTGATACTAGCATTATGCAGCATGTAATTCCTCTGGAAAAGGAGGCTAAGCCCTACCAACAAAAGCTTTGCAAGATGCATCCCAGCCTAGAACCGTTGGTGAAGAAAGAATTAAACAAAATGTTGGATGCTAAAACCATTTTTCCAGTTAGACACACCCGCTGGGTCGCCAATCTCATGCGAAGAAGAAATAAAAATGGAGACATCAGGCTATGTATTGATTTTAGAAACCTGAACAAAGCATTGTAGAAATATAGCTATCATGTCCCTTCTATGGAACACATTCTTCAGTGCGTTTCTCGGTCTGAAATGTTGTCCCTATTGGATGGTTTTTCAGGATATAACCAAGTGTTGGTGTCTAATGGGGATAAGCTTAAGACATCTTTCAACACTAAATGGGGCACTTACACATATCGTAAAATGCCTTTTGGACTTATTAATGCAGGCGCCACATTTTAGAGATCTATGGACATAGCTTTCTGAGGGTTGATTCATAGATCAGTAGTGGTTTACATGGATGACATTACTGTGTATTCATATCACAAAAAGGATCATATCTATCACTTGAAACAGATTTTCGAAAAATGCGGAAGATACGGAATATCGCTGAATCCTAAGAAGAGCATCTTTGCAGTTACAAAAGGGAAAATACTAGGTTATATCCTCTCTAAAGAAGGGATTGTTATTGATCCTGAAAGAATAGAGACCATCATGAGAATAAAACCCCCTACAAATAAAAAGGCAATGCAATCTTTCATCAGGAAAATTAATTTCTTTAGGAAATTCATTTCAGCGTTCACAGAAATAGTGTGTCCCATGCAGCTAATGATGAAGAAAGATGTTGTGTACAAGTGGAGCGATGAAGCTAAGAAATTGTTTCAACGAATTAAGGAAGCCATCGCACAAGCTCCTGCATTGGTCAGCCCAAATTTTGATAAGGAATTCTTATTGTACACTTTTGCCTTTGATGTTCCATATGCCACAATCCTCACCCAAAAAAATGATGATGGCAATGAAGTCCCTATCTCTTATATGAGCTCTAATCTTCAGGGAGAAGAACTGAACTACACAGACGTGGAGAAACAAGGCTTTGCGGTTTTTTAAGCCATAAAACACTTTCACCCTTATTTATTAAAGGCGAGGAATAAAGTAATTATTCCCCATCCTATTGTAAGAGCCCACTTCATGCAGAAAGAAATGGGTGAACGGAGAGGGAATTGGATAACCACACTTCAAGAATTCGACCTTGAAATTAAGCCAGCAAAGATAGTTCGGGGGCAGGGATTGTGTAGGCTAGCAACAGAAGCCGTGGCAGATAAAGAAGGGGCACCCAAAGAACCAAAAGTGCAAAGAATACAAAATGAACAAGTAGAATTTAGGGAGGAGCCCATATGGATTAATGAGACGCTGATGTATGAGCGCGAGACGCCGGAAGCCCTTTTGGATCCTGAGTCGTGGTATCATGACATACGTTTTTATCTAACATGGGGATCATGTCCTAAACACATGGATGCATCACAAAGGAGAGCGCTCATATTGAAATCTAATCAGTATCACTTGGCCAATAACACATTATAGAGAAAAAATTATGATGGAATTTGGCTGAGATGTTTGGAAAAGGGTGATGATGATCATGTCTTGAAAGAAATGCACGACGGCTCAGTAGGTGGTCACTACTGTGGAGATACCACTGCTCATAAAATATTAAGAGCTGGATATTATTGGCATATAGTGCTCAGAGACTCGCATGCCTACGCTTGGAAATGCAAGGTATGTCAAACTATTGTAGGATGAGAAAGAAAGCCAGCCATTCCCCTCAGGCTTGTTATGATTTATCGCCCATTCCAGCAATGGGGCCTAGATGTCACAGGAAAGATCACTCTAAACTCTTCATAACAGCATAAGTATATACTCACAGTGACCGACTACTTCACCAGGTGGACCGAAGCCATCCCACTTCGGAAGGTAAATGAAGACAAGGTAATATCATTTATTAAGAAATTCATTATCAACAGGTATGGCATCCCTGACACTCTCATATTTGACAATGCTTCCTACTTTTCATCACTGAAATTGACTAAATTTTCTATCAATAAATCAATTCACATAAGGTATGCATCAAACTATTACCCCCAAGGAAATGGAGTTGCAGAGTCCTCAAATAAGAACCTCATCCGCATAATCCATAAATATGTCGCCGAAAACTAGAGGAATTGGCACAACGCTCTAATAAATGCCCTTTGGGCCGATAGAGTCACCCCAAAAGTTTCATTAGGAAACTCCCCATACTTCCTCGTCTATGGATAGGAAGCCATCTTGCCTCCCAACGTTACCCTCCCCTCCTTACAGCTCTCCTAAGCTTCAAGAGGGACCCCTTCAACCTTACTTCAAGAAAGGATCAACCAACTGGTGAGGCTAGAGGAATTGATAGATAAAGCCAGAAATAAATTCAGAAATCACCAAATGATTGTGAAGAGATGGTTTGATTGCCATCTGGTAGGAGATAAAGATTACTAGGTAGGTGAGCTAGTCCTGAAATGGGACAAGTTGAATGAGCCAAAAGGTAAACACATGAAATTCCAACACTTATGGCTGGGCCCTTTCCAAATTGAGGAGAAAATTGGTCAAGGGACTTATAGATTGAAAACTTTACAGGGAGACACTGAAAAACTCCCTATTAATGGCCAACATCTTAAGAGATACTTCCAGTAACCACCACATGGTGGTTACTTCTGAGTAGGTTAGGATTCATTTTTATTTTTTCTATTAGCTTAGTTATCTTTTCATCCCTTCTATTCTTGTTATTTCTGTAGAGTTTATTTTCTTTTTGAATTTCAGTCCTTTTTAGCCAACAGATTTCGGTCCTCCACTCTCTTTTTCACTTCTATAACTATCTCTACATTGCCTTCATTCGTCACCTTCAGCTTTGGCCTCCCTCGTTAACCTGCTGATGAGTCTGTCGGTCCTTAATTCGTCATTGCCTTGCAAATCAAATAAACTTTCAATGAGCCTACGAGAACTTGAAAATCAACTATGGAATTAGCATTTGTTGGGAACTAGGTAAGATCTGTTGATAACCTGGATACCTGGAGCATGTAGGGGCATCTTTATAAAACAAAAATGTGTAACCATAGTGGGACTGGCATGGTGGATGCTACTTTTTTTTTTTAAATATCCCACTCAGACCTAGCCTATACTTTCCTATAAGGTTTTTAGTTATTCTCCATTGGTCCCATCCACCACACTAAGTTTTCCAATACCTGTCATCTACAAGTAAACCTCCTTTCATGGGCTAAGCTCACTATCATGTACCCTATGGCAAATCCAATTGTGGTCTAGTCCTTGTGCCTGAAACTGGAAGGAATTATGTAAAAGAAAATGAAATGTTGAGTCCTTGCGTCAATCTGGAAGGACAGGTTGTTTGGGAAGCCAGTTAGAGCGGGGACTATTACTAGGCTCAGAGTACTGGTTGACACAGCAAGCCCAACCTTGCTTAAGCGGTTTAAAAATATGGCATGATCCATGACTATGCCCCATTCAATCATACGAAAATATACCACTAAAATTCTTATATAAAGTGCAAATAAACATATATGCATCAAGTTTGATGATGCAATAAAGAGTTGAGGTACACACCTAAATAGGAATTGGCAGACTGGTGATGGCCCTTAAAGGATTTTGAATGTAGAAAATAGGTAAAAGAAGGTCAATAAATCCCATAATACTACCATTGGAGAATGCCTGTCAAATCCTTATAAGCAAGTAGAAGCTATTTGCCTTTATCCCACCTATAGCAACTAATGTTGAAGTAGAACCCATTCCTGTCTTTCTATACAGTTTGCATTTCAAGTTTATCTTAACACCCTGATGTTCTATTGATCCAAGGTTTATTTGGAAACAAAGATAATTGGTTTGCCCAGTGGTTCGCCATTTGTTGCGGCCACAACCACCACCCTATTAAAACTTGCCTTGGTAGCAATTTTGAATGGGTCCCCTAAAAGTCGATCTTTCACCTCTCCGAATAATCTGTTTTATCCTAGAGACTTTAACTCTTTTCTGAGTCGAATCTTCATGGTTAATCCCCCCTTAATAAATCCCTTCTGCATGGTTCATTCATGACCCAGTATAGCCCTTCATTCATTTCCTTTATTCGTACCTTTTCAACCCTCAAAAACCTTCTATCGCACCTTTATTTCCATTATAACTCTTTACAATGGAAATGCTTCGCAAACATGCATAACTCACCCTTTTTTCACCTATCGCAATCAACACTAAGGCATAATGGTCACCACTATTACTCTAGAGCGATGGGCATTATTAATCATAATATTATATATATATATATTATATATAATATATATTATATATATGTATTATATATAATATTTTATTATATATATTGTCTGGAGCCATCGCATATCGCAATCGACGGGAGTCAAACCTGGGCCATAAGGCCAATGCGATACAGTGGACCCAACAAGACTATCAAGTATAATACATACATTATTGGGTTTGCTTCCCCAATCGCATGTCGCAATTGGTGGAACCCAAGGGTTGTATTTAAGGTGCGCCGCGATATGGCGGACTTGGCGATAATTATACGTCTGAGTTTATGGTATTTGAAGTCTAGCCTTGCGGTCGGATGCATTTTTCCCGTATATTCCCGTGGTTTCGATAAAACATTGTGGTCCCAGTTTTCAAAGGAAAATCCCATATGGCGGACCCGCCGGAGCTACCAATTGCATCACATATATATTTCGGGACTACCCAATCGCATAGCACAATTAGCAGAGCCCAAGGCTTAAACATAAGGCGCGATGCGATTAGCAGACCCGACGATGGTTATAGACTCAGGTGCATAATGTTTGAAGTCCGACCTTGTGGTCCGGCCGCAATTTTTCCCGTGCTTTACTATGTATTTGATATAATGTTGTAGGCTGGGTCTCCAAAGGAAAATTCGCTTTGGCCATTGCATATTGCAATCGATGAAACCAAGGGGATGTTGCATTGTGAAGATCACTACGATGTGCGACTGTGACTTGATCGCTTCGCTACCTTAGCTGAACCAGGGGCCAATTATTTCACATTTATTCCTTGCAATTTTATGAAAGTTTTAATAAAGGAAAGGTTTGTGTTTTTAAGAATTTATGTTATATTTTTTATATCCGTAGCTAATGATGAAATATCTCTGCAGGAAGGATCAAGAGATGAGAGGCGAAATTGAAGCACTTATGGCAGCACTGATCCATCAAGATGTCATTTCCTCCAGATACACCTCAAAGCATGCCAGATGTGGGATGATGAGTGCAACATCTTCAATTTTCTTCAGGAAAGGATAGGGAATAATAGCCACTCGACACAGGTGTAAAGAAATGATATGCAGTCATTCTCTATTCCATCGGCATCCATTCATTCCCCCAAGAAGTAGAACACTCCAGCAAAGGTGACCTTAATGTGTCAGTAGTTTCACTAACTATTCTCATCTATATATTTTGATCTGTGTAATGAAAAGAAGGGAGGTGAAAAGTCATGGAAGACCGAGGGTCATTTCCTGCTGCATAAATATCGACTCTGAAGATGAGGAGAAGGCTTTTTCCTTTTGGCAAAAATAGCTATTTATTTATTGTGCTAATAAATAAGACTGTTGTGGTCTAGAAGGAGCCTTTTCATATTGATTTTCCGCTTATTTCATGTGTTTAGAATCAGGTTGTTGTTGCTGGCATGAATATAAATATGTTTTGTTTTGTGCATATTAATAATATACAGTTCATGATTAGTCCTAGTTATTCGAATATGATTCAATAGCATGGTTAACTCATGAGTGGTTGTTGATTCAAGACCATATTAAACATTAGTTGCAAGTTTTATTTGTATTGAAAGGTATGTGTATTCTTGTATGAGTAAATTGATTGCAATTAAGATTTAATATAGCCTCGTTCAACTGTGAAGTAGTAAGTGCATCATTTTGGACTTGGAATATATATATGATGTTTAATCTCTTTTGTTATGCTCCTTTAGGATAGATTAGGATAGTTAGGACTAGCTTAACTAGTGATAAGTAGTGTAGGTAGGATTTGATATGCATAGTTTAGTTGTTTCCTTTGTTGATTTAATTGAAGTCTTCCTCCAGGAAGCAATCTCTCAACACCTATGACAGTTTACGGGATCCTTTAAAACCTGTTGGAGCTAGCCACCCCAAATGAAAGCACATCTAATTGGGGTCTGTGATCGGGTCAGTTCCCCTTGTTGGTATAGAAAAAATTCGCCATGTCAACACCACCTCAACCCATCAAACAATGGTTCCACCTCACAGTCGGACATCACAAAACCATAATCAAATCAATCTCTATCCCATCCATCCAAGGATCCATAGCATTTGTTCCAACCAAGGCTCCAAGACTAGTATCTCAACCCACAAGTGTCATCGGGATCCAGAGCGTTTGTCCAACTAAGGCTCCAAGACTAGTAAATCAACCCACCAAGGGCTCAAGAGAATTTTTCCAATCAAGGCTCCAGGAACTAGTAACTCAACCCAAGTTAAGGAAACATGAGAACCAACCAAAAACAAACAATGAAAGTAAACCCAAAATCACCATGGCTATCTAGGAAATGGCAAGGTTAGGCAATCCACTACCAATCCAGGAAATCCTCCATTCCAATGAAAAATCCCAACGAAGAAACCATATGCATGCCAAAAGTAGTGAAGAAAACATACATGCAACTTGATACTTGTTATAAAATCTGACATAGCTAATGATCACGATGCCTTATTACTCTTTCCTTCTCTTCCTTTGCATTCTTGCTCCAAGAATCCAAGTAAGCCACACCCACCAAGAGTGCTCGAAGAAAACTCTAATTCTCCAAGAGAATGAGAGAGAGAGAGAATAATGAGAGAGCTCCAAAAATGAACTAACAAAAGGTTACTAATTGATCCTCATAAGCCTTTTTATGAAGGAGGCCTCTGTTTTCTTAATTTTCCATTATTTTCTTTCAATTTCCTCCTCACATGCAACTTGTGACCTTTCACCTCCATTTTCTCCTAATTTCCATTATTTTCATAAATAAATGTGCCAAAAATGCCATTTTGCCTTTCCAAAGCCTTAGCCATTGCCTTTGCCAATTTCCTTAGCCATAAACAGTCACAAGTGATCCCCATCACTAGAATTCTACCCAACATTCAACTTGGAATAAGTGTCCCACCACCCATGGTTATTATTTTGCCTTTATTTACTTTTATTACATGGAATTTTCACCAAGGTTGTTACAGAACCCTCCCTACACCATCCTTGGTGTTCAACAACACCTATAACCACAAAATTGCTGTAGAAAAAAATATAGTGTCAATGGAACTTTATAACTTAGCTCGACGTAGTATTTATAATGATCATTGTGCTAAAAAGAAAACCAACATAAAAACATAATAACATGACATCATAAAAAAATACAACAGTGGAGATTTATAACACAACTTGTGGCATTATTTACATCCATATACATATGTACATAAACCAACATCGTCAAAACATATACCAAAACATCAAGATAAAACTGCTTTGCCTCAACTGGTAAACAAGGAAGGATACATAGCCCGCATATGATCTACCATCCCTCATGTAGCTTCATCGGGCCCAAAGTGCTTCCATTGCACCTTAACTTGCTCAATTGCTCGATTCCACAACATGAGAACCCTTTTATGCAATATACACTAAGGCTCTGGATGGAATTCTCCATATGGTTCCACCTACAATACAAACCATTCAATCACATGATCAAAATCCTTAACATACTGCTTAAGCAAAGATACAAGAAAAACATCATGGACTTTCATTGTCAGAGGCAATGCAAGTCGATAGGATACTAGCCTAATCCTCTCAATGATACTAAAGCATCCACAAAATCGTGGTTCCAACTTGGCACATGATCTAATCAGCAAGGAGATCTTCTTCGGTTTGATGCGCAATTACACATATTCCCCAACCTAGAACTCCTTAAACAACTTGTTCCTATTTGCATAACTCTTCTTCCTATCATGTGATGCCTTTAGATTCTTCTTTATAACCTAAATTTCTTATTCCATTTCTTCCAACATGTCTGGTCCAATCAACACCCTATTAACCAGATCACTCCAACTAATGGGAGTGTTTCAATTCCGCCCATACAATGCTTCAAAATGACTCATCCTCAATGAATCCTGATAACCATTGTTGTATGCAAACTCAACTAGTGGAATGTACTCTTTCCACTTCCATTGTTGATGCATAACATACATCCTCAACATGTCCTCCAATATCCTATTGACCCTCTCTAGTTGTCCATTTTTCTGTGCATGATAGGTTGTGCTGAAGGCCAACTCTGTGCCCAAACTGCAAATAACTCCTTCCAAAACTTGGAAGTGAACTTTGCATCCTTGTCTGACACAATATTCTTTGGAACACCATGCAATCTAGCCACATCTCTAATGAATACCTGTGCCACATCACTAGCTGAGAACGTAGACTTCATCGGAATGAAGTGTGCAACTTTCGTTAACCTATCCACAAGGATAATGATGGAATCATGTTGTCTCACTGTCTTTGGCAACCCAGTGATGAATTCCATGGAAATAACCGCCCATTTCCATTCTGGAATCGCAATCAGATATAGCAGTCCACCTAGATGTTTACATTCTGCTTTCACTTGCTGACAATCAAAACATCTAGCCACGAACTCTGATATATCTCTCTTCAGATTCAGCCAATAGTAAAATTTCTTCACTATAGTTAATGTCTTCTAATAAAATGGGTGACCTGAATAAGGTTTCACATGAAACTCCTTCGATATCACCTTCTTGATATCACTGTTATCAGACACATATATCCTGTCTCTGAATTTGACCAATCCATCTGATGTAAGACAACAATCCATACCCCATGCACCTACACTTGTACCTGTTCCTATACTTCTACTACCACATGTACCTTCACCTGTACCTATACCTGTACTACCACATGTACTTGTACCAACACCCTGCTTCAACCTGTGCATAATCTCCATATACCTGACATCCTACTAACATGCCTGCAAGATCCTATCATGTAAATCTGTCCCATAGGAGCTCATAGCTGCCAAGTGATTTACCTGTACCCATCTGTTGAGAGAATCTTCCATCCTATTCTCTTTACCTTTGATGTACCTAATCTTGAAATCAAAATCACTGATCATGGCTAACCATCTAGCCTGCCTGGTGTTCAGATTCGGCTGGTCAAACAAGTACCTCAATCCAATGTGATCACTCATAAGTATAGACCTCCTGCCAAGAATATAGTGTCTCCACATCTTCAATGCATGTATACTCCTTGCTAACTCAATATCACATGTGGGATAGTTCTTCTCATGCTCGTTTAGTTTCCAGGATTCATAACATACCACATTTCCATCGTACATAGGGAATCCACCAAGCCCTCTCTTTCAAGAATATGTGCATACCACAAGCTCTTTATCCGAGTTTGCAATATACAGCACTAGTGCATGTGTCAACAACTACTTAAGCTGCTTGAATTTAGCCTCACACTCCTCTCTCCATTCAAACATCTTACCTTTCCACTGCAATGATGTAATAGGATAAGAAATCTACAAGAAGTTCCTAGTGAACCTTGTATAGTAGCCTGCCAAACCCATGAAATATCTCACCTCATCTACATTCTTAGGAGCTACCCACTCCATGATGGCTCTTATCTTCTCTCGATCTATTTCAATTCCCTCCTTGGAGACAACATTCCCCAAGTAGTGTACCTTAGTCTGAAAGAAACTACACTTATTGAGCTTAGCATACAACTAATGCTCTCTCGACAACCTCAACACTGTTGCTAAATGTTTGACATGACATTCCTCATTTTTATAATATAACAATATATCATCAATGAACACAAGAACAAAATTTTCCAAATATGGATGCAACACACTATTCATCAAACACGTGAATGTAGATCGAGCATTAGTTAAGCCAAATGGAACTACAACAAACTCATAATGCCCATACCTAGTCCTGAATGCGGTCTTGTAAATGTCCTCCTCTTTTATGTGTACCCGATGATATCCAGATCCCAGATCAATATTCAAGAACACTACTGCTCCCTTCCGCTGATCGAACAAGTCATCAATCCTCAGTAATGGATACTTCTTCTTCATGGTCACTTTGTTCAATTGCCTATAGTTAATGCATAATTTGAGTGTTCCATCTTTCTTCTTCACAAACAATACCAATGTGCCCCATGGTGATACACTTGGCCTAATGTATCCCTTGTCCAACATTTCCTTCAACTACAATTTTAACTTGACCAACTCAGGTGTGCTCATCCTGTAAGGTGATTTTGATGCAAGAGTTTCCCCTGGTACTAACTTAGTAGGAAAGTCTACCTCCCTATGAGGTGGAAACTCTATAATGTCCTCAGGAAATACATCTTGAAACTACTGCAAAATTAGGTGCCTACTTAATACATATGCATCCTCAACCTACTTACCCTTATCATTAGAAATGTGCACAGAAAATAACACACACCTTTCCTATAGCTACGCTTTGCTTGCATAGCTGTCACCATTGTTGGGTTGTCTTATATTCTTTCCACAACTAACTTACGTAGTAAACCAGGGCGTTAGAGGGGGGGCAGAGCCCCCCCTTTATTGTGCCAATTATGTAGTGGGGGGGTTTGAGGGGGGCGAGTAGCCCCCCTCTATGGGGTCTGGGGCAGCGCCCCAAGAAAAACTATTTTGGACCCTATATTAGGTTGGGCAGACCTACCTATTGTTTTCAGTCCATGGTTTTGGACGCAATGTTTTTCAGTCCATGGTATTGGTTGCTTCGGCATATATAAATATGTATTGTAACATTGAAACGAACATAATGGAAAATCAAGTTGGTAGTCCCAGTTTTGGGATCCAGGGGAAAATATCTATGTATGTGTGTTTGATGTGTTACACTCTTGCATTGTTTATTTTCTGTGTTTCAAAATTCGTATGCAGGTAATTTATGTACGGGGTTAAAACCTACATTTGGTATCAGAGCTATTTTGGCTTCAAGGGGATGCCTTTGTTGCCGGGGGTTTAGCTCAGGCCTGTGGTAGACTCTGTTCAGTGGGAGATCTATGAGATCAATTCTAGCGGTGAAAGAAGATGGCGAGCAGTGGAAAGATAGATATCGATAAATTTAATGGTCAAATTTTTGAGTTGTGGAAACTCAAGATGGAGGATCTGTTGGTGGATAAAGATCAGGGGATCACGGTAGACCTGAATACTAAACCAACAGGAGTGTCTGATGAAGAACGAAAGAAGTTGGATCGGAAGGCAAAGAGCACAATACGATTGTGTGTCTTAGATTTAGTATTGCTGAATGTATTAGGGGAAGCTACAGCGAAGGCTTTATGGAACAAGTTAGGGAATTTGTACCAATCTAAGTCTCTGGTGAATAAATTGTTCCTACAGAAAAATCTATACAACCTGAGTATGAAATATGGAGACTCGATGAAAGAGCATCTGAATGCATTTAATATTATGGTAATTCAATTATTATCTATTGATATTAAAATTTTAGATGAAGATAAGTGCATCAGTTTGTTGTGTTCTCTACGAGATTTGTGGGATAGTCTGGTTATTACAATAGGTAACAATGCAACTACCTTACAGTTTGATGAAATAGTCTCATCCTTGTTGATGGAGGAGATGAGACGCAAAAATATGGAGAGCAGAATGGTGATGCCTTATCTATACGAGGACGGTCCTAGAATAGAAACAAAAATAAGTTATCGAGTGGGAGATCTAAATCTCCAGGAAAACCTGTAAAGGTAGTGTGGTGGAAATGTGGAAAGGAAGGGCACTACAAAAGGGACTGTAAATCTAAAGCTCCTGACAAAGGAAATGGATCTGATGATGCTACTTCTACAGAGGCAAAAACCATCTCAAATGAAGGTGGGGATGTGTACTTGGCTTCTTCAAGTACACATGTAGATCATGAGGCATGGTTGATTGACTCAAGTGCATCCTTTCACTTCACTCCACATAGAGAGTGGTTCTGCGAGTATGATAAATATGATGGTTGTGATGTCTTCTTAGGGGATGATAGGAAGGCTAGAATCGTTGGTCGTGGAAAAATAAAGTTGAAGTTGCAAGGCAGAAGGGTTAGAATACTTCTGGGTGTTCTGCATATTCCTGCATTAGCCAGAAATCTGATTTCAGTAAGCAAGCTGGAGGATGTAGGTATAAAAATAGTGTTCGAGAAGGATACCTGCAAGATGGTTCGAGGAGCTCTAGTATTGATGCGGGGAGTTCAGACTGGAACTCTGTACAAGCTGCAAGGTAGCACTATTGTTGATTGGTTCAATAGTTTTGTGGTTCCTGAAAGTGGAGCAGAAAATCTAGTGGTATCTAGAGAGAAGACCATGTTGTGGCATCAAAGGCTTGGACATATTGGAGAGAAGGGCCTTGGAATACTTCATGGTAAAAGTATGGTAGAAGGTATGAGTAATATCTTTTATTTCTGTGAAAATTGTGTATATGGGAAGCAGAAACGGGTGAGTTTCCCCTCTAGTGGTAAGAGGGCGAAACAAATTTTAGAGCTTGTGCACAATGATGTGTTTGGACCTGTGAAGGTTCCATCACTGGGTAAGTCTATGTACTATGTATCATTTATATATGACTTCTCAAGGAATACATGGATATATTTCCTTAAGAAGAAATCTGAGTCTTCGACAGGTTTAAAGAAAATAAGGCTCTGGTGGAAAACCAGACGGAGAAGAAGATAAAGGTTCT